>WBZZ01002907.1:92500-97038 GCA_019918135.1 Paulinella micropora
AAATACTTTTTTATTCCACTTACGCACTGTCTGTGTGTGTGTGTGAGAGAGAGAGAGTGTGTGTGTGTGTGTGTGTGTGTGTGTGTCACTGTGTGTGTCTGCCTGTCTGTCTGTCTCTCTGTCTGTCTCTCTGTCTGTCTCTCTGTCTGTCTCTCTGTCTGTACATGTCAGTCTTTCTGTCTCTCTGTCTCTCTGTCTCAGACTAGTACTGTCTGTCCGTCTGTCTGTCTGTCTGTCTAACTGTCTGTCTGTCTGCCTGCCTGTCTGTCTGTCTGCCTGTCTGTCTATGTGTGTGTGTGTGTGTTTGTGTCTGATATGTGTGTGTGTGTGTGTCTGTCTGTCTGTCTGTCTGTCTGCCTGGCTGTCTGCCTGTCTATCTATGTGTGTGTGTGTCTATGTATGTATGTACATATACATCAATCCATCTTACTTTACCGATAGGCCTGAAAGAAAAGGCTGCCAATTTGCCCAGAGCGGGATAATCCATTGCCATTTTGTCCCTTGCGGATTGGCATTATTGGCATTAGTGTTTCGGTCGGTCCGGTCTGGGGTATAGTGGCATCCGTGGTGGGTAAAGTGGTAATGGTCATCCGGTCGGTCCGGTCCGGGGTACAGTGGCATCCGTGGTGGGTAAAGTGGTAATAGTCATCCGTCCGGTCCGGTCCAGGGTACAGTGGCATCCGTGGTGGGTAAAGTGGTAATAGTCACCAGTCCGGTCCGGTCCAGGGTACAGTGGCATCCGCGGTGGGTAAAGTGGTAATAGTCACCCGTCCGGTCCGCACACACACACAATGGTGACACGTGTCCACCGTAACCAGTGTCTGATTTTTTACCACAGAAAGAATTCATCATAACTCTGGCTGACGTGTCCAAGGTAAGTCCCTGTGGGTGTGTGTGTCCCCTGTGTGTGTCTGAGGGGCTGTGTGTGTGTGTATGGTGTTTCGGGGGGTAGACAGTGTGCCTGAATCGAATGGTGAAGACGAGACAACACCAACTCCATGTTTGAAAAAGTTAGGCGTGTCAGTGGGTCCGGGTAGGGGGGGGGGTGGGGAGGATGGAGGGTGGTATGGGGTGGATGTGTCTGGGTGGCTGCGTGTGTGTGTGTATGGTGTTTCGGGGGGTAGAACGAGAGCCTGAATCGAATGGTGAAGACGAGAGAACACCAACTCCATGTTTGAAAAAGTTAGGTGTGTCGACCCGCCGGGTAGGGGGGGGGGGTAGGGAGGGGCGGGGCAGAGTATGGTGTGGGGGTGTCCGGTGGTGTCTTCGTGTGTGTGTGTATAGTGTTTCTGGGGGTAGAACGAGTGTCTGAATCGAATGGTGAAGACGAGAGAACAACAACTCAGTGTTTGAAAAAGTTGGATGTGTTTGTGTGTGCAGTCGCCATGACGGTCCTAGTGGTACCTGCCACCGTGCCGGCTTCAGCTGCCAAGGACGCCAGTGTGCCTGCCTTGACAGAGGTACGACCTCTGACCAAACGCAAGCGTAGGAACAAGGCCAGTCGCGAGAAGAGAAAGAAGCGGCGCAAACTCGAGAAGGCCAGACAGGCAGCTCAGCAGGCGGCGGGCGGTCTGGGCGTATTGAACGCCGGAAAGCCCGCCCCTGTGGAGACGCCTGGACAGGCAGAGCAGCGGGGGGAAGGCGGTCTGGGTGTATTGAACACCGGAAAGCTGCCCCCGTGGCTATGTCTAGTTGGCTCTGGATGAGCTTTGCCCCTTCCTATTCTAGTGACGAGAGCCTTCCCCTACTGATGGCGTTTGACGAGGCTGGTACCAAGGGCAAAGCAGTCCAGATGTGTTTCACAGTAGAAGAAGTGCGAAACGAAGAAGGGCACGGCGAGGGCTACCAAAAAAGGGCATGGACTGATTTCGTAGACAGGGTGGTGGCCGCGGGACAAAAGGCCTACGAGGAGGTTAAAGCAGCCGGTACAGTCGACACGTACGAGCCGCCTGTCTTCCACCCTCAGGGCTGTGCGCCTTCCTGCCTCTCCTTTCCGCCTGGGGATACCGAAGTGGTCTGCCCCGTTCGAAACTTGGGCAATGCCGGCTGCATGACCGACGCGTGGCTGTGTGCTCTGCCCCGCCTGCAGCGCAAGTACGTCGACATGTGCCACAGAACCTACCCCGGCCTTATGACCTTTGACGAGCTTCTGAGCTTTGCTAGCTACACTGACCAGCAGGCACGTGTCCGCTTCACACTCAAGAAAATCAGATGCAGCTACCGCGAGCTTGTTCTCAAGAAGTCTGGCGTCTATGTCGTTGCCGGACAGTCACACGCAGTAGCAGTAGACTGCGCCGAGGGCCATATCTTCAACCCCTGTGTGCAGCACGCCTCCACCCTCAGCGCCAAGAACCTCGCTGCCCAGGGCATCCCAGACACGAAGGGAGGTATCGACGTCGGTAAGCTAGTGAGCACAGCGCTCTGAGTCGTTTGTACAAAAAAATCATTAAAGGGTTCCGGGTGTCCGGTCGGGTCTGTCGGTCGACACCGTGCCAGTGTCGGTCGACACCGTGGAAGTGTCGGCCGACACCACGCTAAGGGCCGGTCGGTCCGCTTGAGAACCCGAGCCGGGGGTAAACCCTCCCCCATATAAGGGGTGGAGGTACCTATGTACCTAGCCGTTGGCCAAATTCAAAAAGTGCCGTCTCAGGCCCTTTAAAAAATCTCATGGCCGGACAGGACCAAATGCCATTTTGTCCCGGGTGGGCACCAGTACACCCTGAGACCCTGACCAGGGGGTAAACCCTCCCATCCAACCGGGGGGGATGTACCTATGTACCTAGCAGTTGGCAAAATTCAAAAAGTGCCGTCTCAGGCCCCTTTGAAAAATCTCAGGCTGCCGGCCGTCCGGTCCGATGTGTCGGTCGACACCATGCAAGGGTCGGTCGACCCGCTTGAGAACCTGACCGGGGGGTAAACCCTCCCCCATATAGGGGGGGGGAGATACATTATGTACCTAGCCGTTGGCCAAACCCCAAAAGTGCAGTCTCAGGCCCCTTTAAAAAATCTCAGCCTACCCATGAAAAATCTCAGCCTACCCAGCGGCCGCCCACAGAGCAACCCCCCCCCCCCCCCCCTCTCCCCTTTGCTGGCCTCCTTTCCTACCCCCACCCCCCTTTCTTGAGATTCTCTTTTCTAAAAACTAGTTATACAATAGAAAGTAGAAAAAGGAGGGAGGTACCACGTACCTGCCGGTACCGAGGGTTTGGGGCCGGCTCGGCGTCTCAGCCCGCCAGCGGGCCTGGGGAGGGAGGGGGGGGGGGGTTCCCGTGGACGGCCGCAGGGCAAAAACTTTAGCCGAAAAACAAGGGTCGATACGGACAGCCACCCCACCCGCCCCTTTTTCCCGGTGGCCGGTGGCAAGCAATACCCACCACTCGACCGAACTTTTTTGGCGGGGCCGGCCGGTCGCACGAGCCTCGGCGGTTTCGTCGTCGTGTCTCGGTCACAACCCTCGAGTTTCGACCGAGGGCAAGTGGGTAGCAGCCAGGGTCGAACCCCTTGTCGGCCGTACCACTGAAATGTGGACAATTTCCCGGAAACTTACCGCGCCGCGAACCAGGGCAAATTCTCGCGAAAGTTTTGCCGCGGCCGCAACACACTGTGGAATTTTCGCAAAACCTTTTACTCACTCTGTTTTGTCTGCTTTAGGTGCTACCGCGCGAAAATGATGCTCGCTCCACGGAACAAACGAACGACCGCTGGTACGGACTCCCAACCCCTCAAGCGACGCCGCCTGGAGTTGCCCCCGCTTACTCGCACAGTCGCTCGTCAGCCTGTGCCTGAACACTCGAAGCGGGCCTTAGTGCGATTCTACGAGCGCAGAAGAGATGTGCGTGTCTCGCTGAGTGACGTGTTATCAGACCTGTTGAAGGAACTAGTTGACATATCCGACCGGACGGTCGCCCTTCTGGGTGTCTACGCAAACGGCGAGGCCATGGATTGGAAATGCACTGGCATGGATCGCGAATACGCGATGTGTTCTGTGTTGGATCAGTTGGTAATGGCAGTGCCCGCCGATGATCCGCTGATGCGCACCGTGGCCGGTTTGATCGCCGCAGAGCACAAGGGTCTGTACCTGCTGCAGGAGGAGATTGGTATGCCAGCCGAGCTAGTGGGAATAGTCAGGGAATACACTAACCCAGTCTACTATGAGCCGCTGAAGGCCAGCGTGTGGATGTCTTGGAGCTGGGTCGACCACTGGCACATGTGCGAGACCATGTCCCTGCCCCCCCTTGTGCCTGATATTTGTCAGAGCGATCCGTGGCGGGACGGGGAGCAAATCGCATACGGCATATTTGGTGCCAGAACTGAACGTAACGCACTGGAATACGACGAGATAGAAGTCTCCTGCAATATGAGTAAGAAAAATTACTGGAAGGAAACAGTGGAAGAAATAAACATGCGTCTCCTCGGGTTCTTCCAAAGAGTTCAGGCACTGCTGGCCTAGCAGTAAAAAAAAATTAAACTGTTTTTTTCCTCTGGTTCTATCAATTACAAAATGTTAGCAGTCTGTCCTACCTGTGGCGCCTGCTTTT
>WBZZ01002908.1:0-30000 GCA_019918135.1 Paulinella micropora
CTTGGTCTCTGTGTGAGAACAGCAAGAACGACAGAGAGTTTGTATCTGATGTCTCCTTGTGAGCACACAGATACTGATTGGGCTAGAGGGTACGAGACACCTGCTTGAGACCAATCAAATTATTTGTTTTGTGAAAGAGTTATGAGGGAGCTGTGTTGGAGTATTTGTTTTTCGTCTGACGTCCCCGTGTGAGACAGGTCAGTGAAAATTCACTCTGTTGCCTGTGTGGCAAAGCAGAAAGAAATCACCCTAGTGATGTGGACTCCAAATGTAATGCACCCAACGATAGCTCGTAAAAAGTCGGTAATACAACCAAACGTCCTCAAGAATGAGAATGATGTCTCGTTGTATTAGCTCAGTGAAGCCAAAAAGGAAAACAGCAACAGACCAGGAATAAAATGGCATCAGGTCCAATCCGGACAAATAATACTGAAAAACAAGCTGGTGCACCTGTCACCAGGAAAAGGTATTTTTTACTGGCTATCCGGGGGGTGATGCCTACAAATTATAAATTTTTAAAATGCAAAACTAATATTGATTTTAAGCAATACTAATATTGATTTTAATACAATATTAATATTTAAAAACTACAATATTTATATTGAAAACAAGCAATATAAATATTGTATCTTTTCAATATAAATATTGAATGATCAGAAACAACTGCATGTGTTAGACTTATTAATATAATTCACTGGATAGTCAGTATGGGCCGGCATATGTAATGTGTAGCTGACTATCAAAACACAAGAAAAGACGATGGGAGTGATACCAGAGATGATGAAGACAGGCATGATCATGAAGAAATTAAAACACCTACCTGTCTACCAAGCCTACTATCGTAACACTTGGTGTCCTCTCTTACCTACTCAAGGACCTAAGCTGCCTGAATTCATCAAGGTAGTAGAGCAATTAGCTCAGAGCAACGTATCAGAAACTAGAATGCGTAAACTCTATGGATCTGGTAGGTCAAAGAGCGACCCTATCACTATCAACACAGTAGCAGGAATAGCTCAGGGCAAGAAAAAGAGCAAGCCCTCACAGGCTTATGGTGAGGGGGAGGACAGTATTTGTTGGAACTGTCTGTCCCCTGACCATTAGATTGCTTTCTGTCTAGTCAGGTGTCAACTCAAGGACTGTCCCAAGGATGGACATGGTCCCTTGAAATGCACCATAAGAAGGAGAACTAGGGTCTCTGAGAAGTTGCGTGGGAAGGAGAAGAGAGAGGACAGTCAGAGTGAGAAGACAGACAGACACAAGAAGAAAGAAGAAGAAGAAGGAAGGCAGCAGAGGAGAGGGACGAAAGCTGAAAGCAGCAGACTTCATTAAAAAGAAGAAAATGATAAGCTTAAACGCAGAATCATCGGACTCCTCTAACTCACCCTCTCACTCAGAAAGTGAAAAAGAAGATGAACCCCCAACTAACCAATCTCCTTCTGAGTCTGAAGAAGAATCAGAAGTAGATGGTGAGTTGGGGATTCACCACATGGCAATCATGATGATGGGGAGACTGAGAGAAGATGATAGTGGTGTGTGCCGAGCAAGACAACCCCCCACCCCCAAACAACACCCCCATGCCACTTTTATCTCACACATCTAAGCCACCTGGCGCAAGAAGTAGACGAGGAGGAGGTGTTGAGGGCGGTGTGCGTAGAGGAGAGCAGAAAGGACATGCATCATCTACCCAAAACGACTCCACACACACTCGCCCGACAATTCCACCCCTTCACGAGAATAAGTTTTTGACCACCCTTGATATGGCTGGCGACCCAACTCCCCTAAACCAAATCATACCTTTGGAAGGGAATTGGGCCCTCAGACATACAAAGGTAGGATACGTAAAATTACTCGTGAAAAAATACAACCCAGTCACATTACAAGAAGTAGGTGGCCCACCCCTCAACCTCCACGGTAGACCAGTACGTGTAGTTGACTGTCACGTCACAAGTAGTAAGCAGTGTGAGGCGACAGTGCCAGATACAGGAGTTAGGTGTTCGTGGAGACTGGGAGCGGCGAGGAAGGGGGTGCAGGGTGGGAAGTGTGCTGCTAGGCTGATAGATCATGACTTTTGCTCGCTTCATCTTGATCAAGAAAGGAAGAGAGGGGAAATATTGAGCAAGTACAGGGGAAAACTGAACCTAGGGTTGCTTCCCCCCCATGATGCTATGTACTACGAACCCGCCACTTTGTTTACACACATCACTTTGTGGAAAGAAAACATCAACCCTGCTCAATCCAACAACGCAACTACATCTCTTTGCACACCCACTACTACTACTACTACTACTACTACTACTACTACTACTACTACTACTACTACTACTACTACTACTACTACTACTACTACTACTACTACTACTACCACTACCACTACTACATCCATAGAGGGAGTGGGAGAAATAGGGGAAGGAGTAGGGGAGTAGGAGCAGGGGGAGTAGGAGTGAAAGTAGGAGAAGTAGGAGTAGGGGGAGTAGGAGTAGGAGCAGGGGGAGCAGTAGAGGGTAGACCGTCTGTACCTACTTTGTCTGCACCAATTTTGACCCACATCTCGTCTTCTCAACCTACCACTGCACTATCTGATACATCCTCATCACCTTTATTTGGACCCCCTGAGGTTATGGAAGAAGGAGATCCAGGTAGAGCTGAGGATAGTAACGTTTGGGTGAGGGACGGGAAGCGGGTGTTGTAAGGTGGAGGACTACCCCCCATCGAAGAAATACAACGCTTAGTTACTGCTCTCAATCAGGAGCTTTAGAGTAGAACAGTGACAGACGGGTTGATTACGAGCCAAGAGGGGGAATATGATGAGTTCTATACAGAATTATATTACGCTATGCACGATTGCGTCCTTACCCTTGCTACCAAACACAACAACCCGTTTGCACGAGGCATCGTTTCTTCTTTCCCTTACATGGTAATTTTAAAAGGAGGTAGTAGTACTACTAGAGGACCTCGAGGATGTGTTGGGTGGAGTGACACCTCCAGAAGAAGACGAACCACAAAGCCCATCAGACACAGACACCACCACTTCATTCTCCGAACAAGACAAACCACACTCTGAATGCTCTATCATGTTGATGGACAATAACTCTGAACACAGAACTGACAGCACCAATATAGTGTGGGTAGACGATAGTGGTGCAAGCGAAACACAGTCCCCAGATAGGTCTACATTTGTTAGCCTTAAGAGAGCTCCACAGAAATTTCGCATAGCAAAAGGAAGCATTAGAACCGAGTACAAAGGGAAAGTTTTAATGAATCTGTCGGGAGCTCATGGGGAAGAAGTCAATCTCCTTGATGCCCACACTACCTACAACCCGCACCTAAAGTATGGGTTAGTGGCTACTTCGGCATGGGTTCGTAAGGGTTTTGCAGTCATACACCAAAACAATCAAGTGATAGTGCTCAGGAAGCCTATTCTTATTACGGAAGACCAAATCGTGGCTAGAGGGAGAGCACTCCCAAACCACTTGACGGTGTTTGATGCCCCGGGCACCCCACCCCTCAATCCTAACGAGTGGTATGAGCCCACAGGTCCCTCTACTACTATGCCCTCCATCACAAGTGAGACCCCCGAGCCCGACGATGATGACAGTGTCACGTCGGACCCGGGGGGACAAGCTTGACAACCCACCTCTCATCTTTCTCAGAAAACCAACCCACCTACATACCATGACGTATACTGTTTGTTGTCACCGTGTAACTGTGGTTGGCGATGTGATGTACCTAATACATACGTACCCTACTCTACTGAGATAGTTCACGAGAAAGATGAGAGGGCTGAGAGTAAGAGAGATAAAGCGCTAGGTAGTAAAGCTTTATGTCCTGTTGTTCGTCCTCACTATCATGAAAACATACATGCCACTGTGTTCCATCGTATGTGTAAGCACAGAGGGGTAAAAGCCATGGAGCGAATGGCTAACTATATGGGAGCAAAGATAGTGGGGAGGGAGTGGAGGGAACGAGTAATGAGATGTGAGTGGTGCTTAAAGAATAAGATAAAGAGAGTGCCCCATTTCAAAGACAACCATCATGCGGTAGAACGCCACCCTGGGGTCCACATAACAATGGATACTCAGGGTTGGTGGAATACCTTATCGTGGGACGGGAAAAAGTACAAGTTCGACGTCAAATGTCTTGCATCTGGGTTTGAGTTAGACTATTATCTGAGACATAAGAATGAGTTTTTCGCGTGCTTCCTTAAAGCCGTTGCCTTCTTCGAACGGCATACGGGAAGAAAAGTGAAATTCTTGACTTGTGACCAGGAATATGGTAAATACAAGGAGTTTCAGACTTGGACTGATGTAAATCAACCGGTCCTCCTTGAGGCTCCGACGGGGGAGAAACAGGCGGTTGCTAAAATAGAACGAGCCCACCAGACGTGCGGCGGACCCGCAAGGGCAGTTCTCAGCGACGCCGATCTTCCTGAGTCCATGTGGACTGAGACGAAGAAAGCTTCCACTTATTTTGGCAACCTCTTACCTCTTGCCCACGGCCCTTTTAAGGCGAAATCTCCTTACGAAATTGTTCATAAGAGAAAACCCCTTTTGCGTCATTTGCGCCCCATTGGATGTTTGGCGTACATGAAAGTAGACGCAAAGAGGGGAAAGATGAGAGGGGGAGGAAAGTTTTATTTCCCGGGTATGAAAGAAACAACGGGTATTATCGCGTATATGATCCGGTTGCGAGGAAAATATTCGGTAATGTCCGTGATGTTATCTTTGACGTTTGGAGACTGGGGAAGAGGGGGGCATCTAAATCTCTCTCGAGAGATGATGTTGACGGTGAGATGTTCTCTGTTAATGGGCAACAGCCCCCCCTCCCCTATCGCAACAAACGACCCCAGAAGATCAAGGAATCGTTTCAGGGGAGGACCCGGGAGGAGAGATTCCGGCAGGGGGAGAAGGTCCCCCGGGTCCCCCTCCCGCTCCGACCCTCACTATGGAATCCCCCCCTGAGGAGTCACCCCACACTCTGCAAACTGACGAGGATAGCGAGGCCGAAGAGGGACCGGTGTTCGTGAGCACGAGCCCGCCCCCCCCTAGAGCCTCCGAGTCCCAAAGTTGCTCAGCCGAGTGACGAGCAGGGGAAGATGAAGAAAGCAAGAAGGGGGCGTAAGCCCAAAGAAAGACAAAGGTTGTCCGGAACGTATGCGGAAATTCTGGCAAGGGCCTTTGGGGAGCAATGGGCTAGATTGGCTTACGGGGATAATTGGGAGACGGCGATACGACGGGGGACAGCAACAGCCCCGTCTGCTCCCGTTACCCCTAAATCTAAACGCTTTCCCGCGCATAGCGTCTTGTTTGACGACGGCGTCACGGATAAGATATTAGACACAGAAATCGTCAAATATGCCAAAGCCCCACAACAGTCAGAAGCTATGCCCGAACCGCGTGAGCAAAAAGCCGCAACTGCACCACCACCCTTGTCGACCAACAAAAACTCTGATTCGGATCTCAATACTAACGATCCCGGCATTGAGGTCACCTCAGAATTTGCGTTTGTCGAGGGGGAGAGGGAGAGGGTAGAGGAGCAGAGAGCGGCACATAAACCGGGATGGAGATCACACGAACAGGCGGAAATTTTGAGTGAAAACATTATCACGGGAAAGAGGGCGAGGGCTCATGCCGCGGTATGTGCCCGGGAGGAAAACCGGGCGGAGTATTGTCTCGTGAGTAAGAAATTCCTGGAATTCCCAGTAGTACAAAAACCAAAAGACCGTAAGCAAGCTAGACAGAAGGAATTCGAACAGCTCAAAGAACTAAAAGCGTTGGTTTGGCGAAAGGCGAGCGAAGCGAAAATGTCGGGCACACCAATCATTCCTATAAAATGGATAGATACGGTAAAACAACAAGGTACTGCGGATGAATTCCACAAGGCCCGGATAACCCTACGAGGGGACCTCCTGAAAGCTTACGCTCAGTACAACCCCAGAAAGACTTACTCTCCCACAGCCCAGCACAGGACCATTTTGCTCATGGTAGCCTATGCAGCCTTTTTCGGAATAGACTTATGGCTGATTGATTTCACGACCGCTTATTTGCACGCGAATCTCCCATATGACATATATGTCAAACCGCCGGCCGAATTTCAGACTGCGGACTATGTCTGGCTTCTGAAGAAGGCCCTATACGGTCATCCGGAGGCAGGCTGTCTTTGGTACGAAGTACTGTCCGGGGAGGTCATTACTGAACACAAATTCAAGCCTCTCACGCTAGACAGGGCCCCTTTCGTAAAGCATGGGAGTAGCCCCCAAACTACCCCACTGGTGTCCTTTCACGTCGATGATGGCTGTCATGCTGCGTCACAAGAAAGGCACACCAAGATGGTGAAGTTGTTCGAAAAGAGAGGATTCCGGTGCAAGAATTCAAAAACATTCAGATCATATCCAGACCGAAAAGGGAATTACTCTGCATCAGCGTAAGTATGAGTTGTTGATCTTGGAGGAGTTGGGTTACATGAAGGAGATACCGGCTAAAACACCATTCACTTCTGATAACCCCGCTCCCCTAAAGAAGGACCATCGCCTATTACGTTATGATCTTCGATGCCTGATAGGGATGCTTATCTTTTTGGCTGTCCACACCCGGCCACTTCTCATATGCCCTCTAAATATAGCAGCTAAGTCCCAAGTCCCTAATCCGGGGATGTCTTATGCTATGGTGCACAGAATGTTCTTGTGGCTTCTGACCCCGCGAGCGCTATTTTTCAGAAGAGGAGATCAAAATTTACGGAAGTTGCTAGAAACTAATTTCTCGGTTCCTAAAACTCCGGAATCTTGGAAACCTAATCTGGAATCTTGCGCAGCGGCGAACGCAATCGATGATGTCATTGGAAAACCCGCAATGCCCGGAATGCATATGTTCAGCGTGCCAGTTCTCGCCAATGTAGACAGAATTATCGCGGAGCAACCGATAGTCGGATTTCTAGACTCGGATTTTGCGGGGGATAAAAACTCACGTAAATCAAGATCCGGATACGTTTACTTATTCAACGGAACACCAATTTCGTAGTTTTCTAAACTACAATCTGTGATAGCCCAATCTACATTAGAGTCCGAGACCGTTTCTGCAAATGAGGCGGTTAGAGAATTTCTTGCATTACAACAAACTTTACGGGATATCGGGATAAATCTTGAAGGCCCTACTCCTCTCTTCGAGGATAACGAAGGAACGATATTAATGTCGGAGAGAGGACTAGGGGAAGCTAGGACCAAGCACATAGAGGTCGGACCACCTTCTAGCGCAACTCGTGAGAGAAGGAAAGGTCAAACTATTCCGGGTCCCTAAGGAGGAAAATATCGCAGATGTATTCACCAAAATACATTTTACGGTAGACAAATTCAATTAGCTGGCTGGAAAAATCTCCGTTGTGCTTAGTAGGCAAAATTGCGCTAAATTCAGGATAAATCCCGATCAATTCCCGTATTAGTAAGGCTTATCATCTTGAACTTCGTTTTATATTCCCGGGGTATGCAATACAATAATTTTCTCGCATATTACACATAAGTTGTACAGGTGAGCGAATAGACGAGAGCCGACGGGGCCCGGTGGCGAGTGACTGGCGCCGGAGTTCATTGCTCATTTCAGACGTTAGTATTTGAGGTTGTCAAACCGTGACGACTTCACCCGGTTTGCTAACCTGAAATACTACTGAAGACCTCATACCTTTTGAGACATTAGTATTTCAGTTTGTCAAACCGTGATGACTTCGCCCGGTTTCCCAGCTGAAATACTACGAAGATCTCGTCCCTTTCGCTCGTTCCGTTCCAACTTCTCTCCGCTTCGCTTCAACTTCTATCTCTATACACTTATATACATAAAAATCTAGAAGAAGCCGACATGGAGTCCGGCTGGTCGGTGAACGTGCCACACGTGAGTGTGGAACAACACGGACGTATGTCAGACCAGCCGAATGTACCAGACAGACCGATAATTACAGATATTATGTGTCTTTGTTTATATACATATTATGTTACATTATGTTCTTTTTATACCCCTCTACGGGAAGCGCTGTCAAATGTATAAATCCATACTACCGCATAGATATGTAATATATAGTTCAAGTTGATCATACCTTTTTATAGATCAGTACAGATGGATACATTATCATATGTCTTATTTTTATACATTATGGTTACTTACGCGATCATATATATATATCAATATTATATGTGTATTATGACCATACCATACTTGTGTTACATACATAATGTTACTCAACATAGGGGGTGCATAGGACCTAATCCTCTTCTCGTCGACCAGGCCTAGCTTGACTAGGGGGAGCTGCCCTGTATGTAATCTAATTGATGCATACTTGCCCTAGCAAGCCGGGTAGCCACCATCGACATAACCTCTTGGAGAGAGGACGGTGAGGGTAAGAGTGAGTAATATTATTTTGTTTTAAGTCTATGTTTTTATAATTTTCACAGAATAGATGTATTGGCCCCCGACCTAATAGTTAATTTAATAATTTACTTTAATCCAGGGGGAGTGTTAGACCTATTACTATAATTAACCCGATAGTCAGTATGGGCCGGCATATGTCATGTGTGTCGTTAGAGCCATTACGTATGTCCGGTCTAGTATATAATGGGGCCGTCCCTTGGCGCCATTTTCTCAATAAAGTATCTACTGTAGGACACAGCAAGTATACGGCACATTATTAAGTTAGTCACACAATCACTGTGTATAGTGGTATTAGAAAAGGTCGCTTTCGATCAAGTTGAACGTAGATTGTGAGTTGGTATCGTGTGACACTTGAAAATGCTGGTGTAGCACTTGAAGGAGGGCTTCAAGTCCAAGTTGTGGGTTCAAGTGTCCGAGATTCGCTTTTGGAAAAAGTCTTTCACAGTCATGATGTAAAATACATGGACTGTTGTGCAGCAAATATTATTTTCCGTTCTCTTGACTGCGTGTACACAAATTTACAGTAACGTGTGTTTTTCGGGAAATCGAGGAAAAAGGCAATAGAGAGGGAAAAAATGATAATTGTCGTAAAACTTGAAGTCAACTTTGATTAAATCGTTTGAAGTCAAGAGTCCTGGACGAAATCAAAAACTAGTTAGTGACGTCGAAACGTCGTGCAGAGGAGAATCTAACGGGCAGGTCAAAAACAGTAAAATGTTAACGGTAGTGGTTTTGGCCGGTCGTTAAAGTGCTCAGTCTGATACTTACGGTTTGTGTTTTCAAATCCAATGTCGATTTCACCGAACTTGAATAGTTATATTAGTATATGTCGTGATCACATATGTCCCGTTATGTTAGGGCCCCCGGCTCGGACCAGCAGTAACTTACATATTTAATTCAAGTTACTGAACTTACGGTTGTTCCAGGGGAAGTGCTGGAACTAATAATATGAATTAATAGTTAAGGGCAGGCAGTATCGGAGTAAGGGTGTCGGTAGAGCCATTACTTATGATCCGGCCAGTCAAGTTACGTGGCGTGTTCTGTTGGCGCCTTTTCTTATTAAAGCTGTAGTTCTGATGATAGAGTGTAGTTGCTTTCATAGATTATTATATTAAATTAATAATAGTCAAACATTTAATCAGGAAAGAAAAAGGGAAACAAAGAAGAATAAAGGATAAAGAAGAGCTTTTTTCAAGTTTCAAGTTTTTTTTTTTTTTTTTTTTTTTTTTTTTTTTTTTTTTTTTTTTTTTTTTTTCCAACGCTTCATCTCTTAATGAACTCTACCATTCCATATCTTCGTCTTCCCACTCAGCCCTGTGACTGGCAAGTATTTATTCCAACAGGTCTTGCGTAAACTTGAAATGTGGAAAGACGGACCGCGGCGGCCTAGAAGTGGAAGTGTCACAGTGAAACTGATTAGCCTGAGGAGAAACGGAGGAATGAGCGACAACGGTGAAAAAGGGGGAAAAAATTTACGTAATCACTGAGTCTTCAACTTTCAGTACGAAAAACTTGCCACTCGCAGGGAATCATTAGGTGTGAAAACAGTCGGAAATATGAAAAGGTGACTCTGAAAAGGTGACTCTTCAGAGTCGAAATGGAGGGCAGAAACAATAGTAAGCCGGGGAACAGGAGCGAAGAAGGTGAATCGGACTCGAACAGTGACTCAGCCTGATATGTACTTTCAAGTTCTTAACTATATTGCACAGCACCCATTTATTGCACTATCGATTCCTGTGAAATTTCAAATTCACTAAGTGACAGCACTCTAACATATACCTCGTAAGCTTGCTTCGCAGCGCTCAAGGTATCATGACTAAGCCAGAACGGCTGAGCACATGCGTCTTCCGGCGGTCCTGACGACCGGAACTGTCCACGGGCCGACCTGACCTGTCCACGGGCAGGAAGCCATGGTCGATACTGCTCCCGGACCGTACCCGTGGTGACCGCAGCCGAATCATCGTTGGCGCCTGCTGCAAATAAATAAATACTTGAATAAATACTTGAATAAATACTCGAATAAATAAATAAGCAAATAAGCAAATAAGTAAGCAAGTAAGTAAGCAAGCAAGCAAGCAAGCAAGCAAGCAAGCAAGCAAGTTAGCAAGTAAGTAAGTAAGTAAGTAAGTAAATAAAATAAATAAAATAAATAAAATAAATAAAATAAATAAAATAAATAAAATAAATAAAATAAATAAAATAAATAAAATAAATAAAATAAAAAAATAAAATAAATAAAATAAATAAAATAAATAAAATAAATAAAATAAATAAAATAAATAAAATAAATAAAATAAATAAAATAAATAAAATAAAATAAATAAAATAAATAAAATAAATAAAATAAATAAAATAAATAAATAAGTAAGCAAGTAAGTAAGTCAGTAAGTAAGTAAAAAAAATAATATAAATAAATAAAATAAATAAAATAAATAAAATAAATAAAATAAATAAAATAAATAAAATAAATAAAATAAATAAAATAAATAAAATAAATAAAATAAATAAAATAAATAAAATAAATAAATAACTAAAATAAAATAAACAAATAACTAAATAAATAAATAAATAAATAAAAACAAATAAATTCAAGGTATTCAAATGGAAAATTTAAAACAACAACAACAATAAATATATCAAAAAAAGTGAATAAGTAAATAAACAAATAAAAAACAGATAAATTCAAGGAATTTTCATGGAAGGTTTTTAAAACAACAGCAACAATAACAATATAATAATAATAATAATAATAATAATAATAATAATAGTAGTAGTAATAATAATAATAATAATAATAATAATAATAATAATAATAATGATAATAATAATAATAATAATAATAATAATAACAACAACAACAACAACAATAACAATAATAATAATAATAATAATAATAATAATAATAATAATAATAATAGTGTATCTCCTGCCAATTGCTGAGCCAAAAGGCCATGTGCATCCAGTCCTCCATTCCATAAGGAAAGTCTCCACACCAATCGGTGGAATAAAGGAAGTGACGGCATAGAACATTACTCTAGGAGCTTTATACCAATCAGCCCATGGAAAGGACCGATGGCCTATGTACTCCCTAATAATAATAATAATAATAATAATAATAATAATAATAATAACTAGGGGCTGCGCCAACACCTGAAAGGATGCTTTGCGGCGCGCTTCAAACCCCCCCCCCCCCCCCCCCCACACACACACACCCCTTCCTCTTCCCATCGTCGCTTTTCCTCTCATTCTCACATTCACAACTTTTACAGCCTCGGTGCAATCACAGCCATTCATTTCGGCACTACTTTGTCATTACATTTCGGCACTACTTTGTCATTACAAATCAGCCTCTCAACCCTTCTGGCACAACTCTTAGAGCCTTGGAGCATTCTCAGCCATTCATTTTGATGCCGGCTAATTCGCTTCGGGTACGTACAATTACAGGCCTTGAGCTCCCGGGGGAGCCCCCCCCCCCCCCCTGTCCACAGTCAACAGGGTACATTCTATCGCCGTAGATAACTGGCATAAACCCTTCTGGCACAACTTTTAGAGCCTTGAAGCATTCTCAGCCATTGGCTAATTCGCGTGGGGTACGTACAAATGCGGGGATGGGGTTCCCTGGGGGAGGACTCCCCTGACCCCCCCTTTCCACAGTCGACAGGGTACGTTCCATTGCCGGAGGTACCGGGAAGTACTCCCAAAAAAACAAGGAATTTTAGCATTCAGGAACTCCCCTAACGCAAATATTTTCATGAATTCCACAAAACTATACCAGCATCAACATCGAGTCTGGGGCTAGCCACCCTGCAAATATGAGCTCCCAGCTTCTCCTGGTTCACACAAACCATGATTTATTCCGACAGGGGTGCGGCAATCTGGGGTGGGCGGGTGGGGTACACAATTTCCATTTTCTGCCTCCCCCCAAACCCTCCAACCCTACTCCCAACACTTTTCAGGGATAAGTGTATATATGCACTCTTGCTTCCTTGCTCAACATATAGATACCGCATGCCGAGCGGCCACTTGCGTGATTGCGCCTGGTTGTGAAACACTCTGCTCCATGCTATTACAAGGTAACAAGCAACAATATGCATGCATGACTGTGGATGTACAGTAAGTAATGTCCGTGATAGTATAAGCACGTATGCATGTATCTATGCGTGTATGCATGCAGATAAAAACAGGTATGTACTTAAAATGATATATAGAATATGATGATGATGCTGATAATAATAATAATAGTAATAATAATAATAATAATAATACTAATAATAATAGTGCTTCTCTGTCAATGGCTGATGCATTTCTGCACATGCGCCTCCATCGTCTCACCCGTGAGGGGAGTACGAAGAATTGACGATAAGCTCTAATGACACCCCCGCAAGGGCAGTTCCAACACTTCCAGACGGGCCGGTATGTTCAATGAAAATACTGGTCCAGACGGATCGGTATGTTCAATGAAAATACTGGTGGCACCGACGGGAATCGAACTGGCGACAGGGCCCAGATGGTAGAACTTGACCACTGGGCTATCACGGTGTCCAGTAATAATAATAATAATAATAATAATAATAATAATAATAATGATAATAATAGTGCTTCTCTGTCAATGGCTGATGCAAATCTGCACATGCGCCTCCATCGTCTCACCCGTGAGGGGAGTACGAAGAATTGACGATAGGCTCTAATGACACCCCCGCACGGGCAGTTCCAACACTTCCAGACGGACCGGTATGTTCAATGAAAATACTGGTGGCACCGACGGGAATCGAACTGGCGACAGGGCCCAGATGGTAGAACTTGACCACTGGGCTATCACGGTGTCCATAATAATAATAATAATAATAATAATAATAATAATAATAATAATAATGATAATAATAATAATGATAATGATAATGATGATGATAATAATAATAATAATAATAATAATAATAATAATAATAATAATAATAGCAACAAAATAAAAATGAAAATAAAAATAAAAATAATAATAAAAACAATAAAAAAAAAAATGTATCTCTTGCCAATTGCTGAGCCAAAAGGCCATGTGCATCCAGTCCTCCATTCCATAAGGAAAGTCTCCACACCAATCGGTGGAATAAAGGAAGTGACGGCATAGAACATTACTCTAGGAGCTTTATACCAATCAGCCCATTGAAAAGGACCAATGGCCTATGTACTGCCTTAATAATAATAATAATAATAATAATAATAATAATAATAATAATAATAATGATAATAATAATAATAATATTATTATTATTATTATTATTATTATTATTTTTATTATTATTATTCTGGAGGGGTGCATAAGATGGCACTCCATGGGAAGAGGAGGTGGTTGGGCCTCTCCCCACGAAGGTGACCGCTTGGGGAGGGCGGTCACCGGGATATGCGCAACTCTCAACTGGGCATTTACTCGGTAGGGGTTCGGCCAGGCAGGTTGTGGGGTTGTCTGTCAGATTGTTGGTTGGCTCGTTTTTCTTGGCTGTTGGTTTGGGTCTGGTTTCCTGGTTAGCCCATTTTCGCCGAATTTCCTGCCGAGTAAATGCCTGGGGGCTTCCAGTTCCGGTTTGGTGATCTTGTTGAGGTGAGCATTCGGAGGAAACAGTACCGAGATGGGTTGAAGATAGGATTCACATTGAGCCGAGATGGGGCCGAGTTGACCTGTTCCAACTCGGCTCCATTTCGGCTTCATGTTAATCCTATCTTCATCCTATCTGGGTTTTGTCTCCTCCCTATCTTCGCTTCTTCGGGGTTGCCTAACTGGAATACATGATGACGCGCACGTTGGAGAGGGGCTTCAGTCGGTCCCAATGCCTTGCCAGTGCCTTGCTGCGTTGCCGTGCCTTGCCCCATGCAGTCACACCCTCCACCGTTGCATTTCTAACTGAGCAGCTTCGGCTGGGATTACTATACTTGTCTGTAAGACCCTATAGGCACCGCTAGGTTCGCGCCTTCTATACCCACGTGGGGGAAGGAGTTTCAGCGGCACGCCGTCCGATCTGGCTCCACTCGGGGACACCCGTACCTCATGATGTGTATTGTTAGGAGCAGCTGAAAGTCCATAAGGCGTGAGAGTAGAGGCGTTGGCGATGCGATGGAGAGTGTGTGTAGTGCGTGAGGCAGGTTCTGGCGACGCTGGGGGTGCTGGCGGGCGCCGAAGGGCACGAAGCGACGCGGCAGCGTCCAGTGACACCGGCGGAAATGCGTGTAGTGTGTGTTGCAGATACCGCCGATGCGGCGGGCGCTTTCCTCGGCGTAAAGAGGCGCGGCGGTGATGGCCAGCGACATTGGCTGTCTACTACTCTCAATGGATTACAAATACGCGAAGCACGGAGCTACCACTGTGGCCCTTATGGGACAAGGTAGAATCGCCGAAGACCTGGACAATCCCCGTGGGAATGCCTCTTCGACGGGCTCTGGCCCGATGTCCCAGGATGGGAGGATGAGGGCTCGCGTATATGACGGAATTCCTGAACCACGTGGAGAGGCTATCTTAGCTGCGCCTCATCCTTCCTCCCTAAACCTGGCACACGGGTCGGCGCTTCAACATAAGGCGAGCGGCGCTATATAGCAGATGGCATCGCCGCCTCGACGGTACCGGCGGCTAGATCGGTACGACAAGGACGGGCGTAATTTGATGTCTGGGGGCTCTCAGAACGCGCCAATCTACAGGAGATCGCCTCCAGAATGAGCGGTCTTGGTCTGGTGGTCCCGGTAATGGAGTGGCAAGGCCAGCGAATGTCTCGTCACCTGGAGCTGGTCTACGAGGACGATGACAGCAGGCAGACGGCGTTGCAGCAACTCAAACATCTCAAATTCTTCGGCAGAGGGGTCAATGTGGCCCTTGGGCGCAGGTTCAGGGACAGGGAACGTGTCCGAAGGCTTATTCGCATCCATCTGCGTGGGGAAGCGGCGGTCCGGAAGGAGGAAGCTGTGACGGGATATCGCGTCTTGCCTCTGCATGAAGAATGTATTGATGATGTGCAGGTGGTGTCTTCGG
This sequence comes from Paulinella micropora, assembly GCA_019918135.1. Lineage (NCBI taxonomy): Eukaryota > Cercozoa > Imbricatea > Euglyphida > Paulinellidae > Paulinella > Paulinella micropora. The sequence continues at coordinate 15,418 of WBZZ01002908.1, forward strand.
AATTGGCTGCCGATGCACCTAAGTGTGTGTCTGAGTGTGCTGATGTGCATGTGGTGCCCCTGCATTCGGCGGCCAGTGCAGTGGGGGACCAACCTGCGCAAGCACCAGCAGAGGGGGGCAGCACGAGGGCGGAAGCCAAGCGCGGCCGACGGGTCCGGAAACGAGCCAAGAAGCACCGCTCCAAGCAGTTCGATACCGGCTTCAAGCTACTCGTCGCGAGTCATAACTGGCAGGGTAAAACGGGATACGACAACGTAGGCACGGCGGAATGGGCATCATTCTACAAGCACGAGGGCTGGCTAGTCATCGGGGCTCAGGAGCACCGCATGGGAACTTTCCAAATGCAGCCTGGATGGATTCCGGATTTTTGGAAAACCTGCGGAGGTCAGCGAGAAAAATCGCTGCAAGGGTGGGGTTCTATTCGCGGTGGCTAACTTCCTTGGTCCGTATTGCAACCTGGTGTCAGCCCCCGTCGACCACCGGCAGCAAGTGTGGCTGCGTATCGCCTCGGGTGTTACCGGCGCTCAGGATATCTATGTGGGCAACGGCTACTTTCCCCAGGAAACGCAGGAAGAAGAGTCGTCAGAGGCGTATGCGGCCTGGCAGGCAGCTATAGCTTTTTTTGGAGCCAAAGGTCTTGTGGTCACGGTGGCGGATGCCAACGCGAAGCTCGGGCCGGCATGCAGCCGAAAAGAGGAGGGCATCGTCGGTCAGCACGGGGAGGTCGATGATAAGGGAGCACCGGTACGTTCGGAGAACGGCAAGAGACTCGCGGCTGTCCTCGTCGCTACGGGCCTGCGAAATCTGAGCGGCTTCTCGTGCCCAGTGGAAGGGTCCTACTGGTGGTCCCGGCGTGAGCAGCGCGGCATGGGCACAGGCAAGCACCTCCTCTATTACATCTGCGCGTCGCCTGGCTTGGCATCTGGAGCAAAGTTCGGAGTATGCGAAGATGATCTTGATACGGACCACAAGGCAGTATGGGCCGAACTGACGTCGAGCGGCCAGCGCCGACCAAAGCGGGCTGCGAAACCTTACAGGTCCTTTCGTGTTGATAAGCTTATTGGTGCTGGTGTCTCGGGTAATGATCACGCTGCGAAGCAAGCGCTGGATTATCTACGCGACAAGTTCGATGACGTATTCCAGCATTGCCTACAGAAGCTTGGGTGCATCAGCTGCCTGAGCTTGACCTATCGGGTGGTGCCGACAGCCAACGGGTGGTAGATGACGTCACCGAGCGAGGGGCGCAGTCCTTCCGAATGGCGGCGCACCGGGTCCTTGGCTCCAGATGTATACGACCCCGTTTCACCAACAATTGGTTCGACGGGGAGCTAAAGGAGCTCATTCAACAGCGCCGGGAGGCCTACGCAGCATACAGGAGGGATGAATTGAATGCGGAAGCCCGTCTGTTTTGGCTACGGCTCCGCAAGCAAATTCGGAAGGCAACTCGGGCCAAGAAGTCCGCCTCCTTCAAGCAAGTGCAGGAAGAAGCGGTCAAATGTCAACGCGAGCAATCCTCAAAGCGCTTTTGGCTACTCGCGAAGCGGCTTGGCGGGGCACGCAGAACGAAGGTCTCCGCGCCGGTGCAAAGGGAGGATGGCTCACTGGCGTGTACGCCGCCGGAAAAGGTCGCTCGGTGGGGGGAATTTCGGAAAAATTCGGTGAAGCCACGGGAAAATCCGGCAAGTGCGGCTGTTGTGGTGGAGTGCTGTGCAGAAGCAAGCTCGCTGGACTGGGAGGAAGCCGAAGCTAAGCGGCAGTTCCACTGGAACGATCGCTTCAGAGATGAGGTGGCCCGGGCTATGAAGGAGCACGAAGTAGGTGAAGACACTTGCGAAGAGCTGGACAAGCCGTTCACGCAAGAGGAGGTCCTTGCAAGGCAACGTGCCCTGAATGACCACAAAGCTTGTGGCGAGGACAAAGTGAAGAACGAGATGCTCAAGTATGGCGGCGCCTACATCAATGGCTACTTAACGCAGTACTTCAACTGGATTCGAGAAGCCGAGAGGACTCCAAAAGCTTGGGGCAAGGGAATCATCGTCAATATCCCCAAGGGTGGGGATCCTACGGATCCTGACAACTGGAGGGATATCTCGATTATTAGTTGCCTTGGTAAGCTGTATCTGTCCTTATTAGCTATTCGTCTAACGCTCTTCGCGGATGGCCCGGATAAGCTACGTCCAGAGCAGGGAGGCTTCCGCCCGGGGCGTCGCACTACGGATCAGGTCTTTACCCTTTGGCAGAGGTTGAAGGGGCGTCAGCAGCAGAAGCGGGAGTCGTATGTCCTGTTCGTCGATCTACGCAAGGCTTTCCCGTCTGTTTGGAGAGATGGCCTATTTGAGAGGCTCTGGAAGCTGGGTGTAAGGGGCAAGTTCTGGCGCACGCTACGCAGGTGCTACGAGCAGACTTCGTCGCAAGTGCTAGTTGATGGAGCACTCACCCCCGAAGTACTGGAGGGTGTAGGCGTCCAACAGGGGTCCCCTCTCTCTCCCACACTCTTCAACGTCTTTATGGATGAGCTGTGTGATCGGCTGGCGAGTGCCCTCAAGATCACGGATGTGAAGCGGCTGAACGACATCAAGGCACTTCTATACGCGGACGACGTGGCCCTCATCGCTCACAGTCGCACCGAGCTCCAGAAGATGGTCAATGTTGTGGCCAAGTTCGCGGAAGATTACCGGCTGGAAGTCAACTTGAAGCCCGGCAAGACGGAAATCATGCCCATTTACACGTCGAGCAAGGCGAAACGACCAAGTATCAGGGAGCGAGGTGAGCCCGTGGTGTGGTTTCGCGGCCAGAAGCTTTGTGTCACCAGTCAGAACAAGTACCTGGGAGTGGTTATCACCGACGACCTGAAGTGGAAGGAGCAGGCCCTGCGGGCTACGCGTGTCACTGAAGTCGCCACCGCAGGTTGGTACTCTTTGTGGTGTGCAGATGAGATACAAGCTAGGTATCGTCTCATGTGCTGGAATCAACTTGTGGGGGCCAAGCTGAAGTACGCCTTCGATGTCTGGCGTGCCCCCGTATCGCAGCTCACCAAGCTGGAGGCAGCAATGCTGCGCCCCATGAGGATGATTCTCGGCATCAGCCCTAAGACAAACAAGTGGATTACACTCTTTCTGGCGCGCTCTTTGAGTGCGGAGCGTTTGCGGCGGCGGCGCAACTGAAGTTCTATGGACGGCTGCGTGTTCTACTGGAGGAGCGATTTCCTGTCATCGCATCTCAAGTCAAATCCGACTGGACTGCGGAGGCCGAAGGCGCTATCAGGGACTCAATGGATCTACAACAAGGGCTTCAGGAGCTCCTAAATAGCTCAGAGAAGGACCTCGAGGGTTGGAGTTCGACTGTGGACAAGTGGGCCCTTCAGCAGGACGTCAAGATGGTGCAGCAACTGATGTGGGACAAGCGAGAGGCAGGCAGCGATCTTACTGATGGCCTGCGAGTCATCCTAAGACAAGTCTTTGGAACTAAGGAGTTCCCAAGATGGGTAGCCCTTGATGATGCGCATTATAATCTGCTTCGGAGAAAGTTGCTCAGCTGCAACAACCGCCTTCGGTTGTACCGCAGCAAGTTGGTCAGTGGCATGTCCCCTCGCTGCTTCTGTTGTCATGATGATGTGAATGAGTCCCTTGCGCACTTCTTATGGGATTGCCCCATGCATGAGGCGAGACGTAAGCAGCTGTTGCTGAGTATGCAGAGGCTCGGTGGCATGGCTGTGGGGGGTGCTGAGGGGGATGGAGGGAGTGAGGAGGGTGGTTAGGCGGTGAGGTTGTGGTGGAGGATGTGTTGCTTGGGCGGGAGCGGGAGGGCTCTGTGCGGCAGGGTTGGGATGATATGTCGCCTGTGGATCAATCACGATTGTTTTGTAAGCTTTTTCAGGGGAAGTCGCGCTTCCGCAGTAACTTTAGGCTTGCTGCGTTGTTAGGGGTTACAGCGTTGCGTCCCCCTCCAAAGTTGGATGTGTTGTTTGGATCATATGTGTCTGAGTGTTGGTCTGCTAGGGAGGGTAAAAGGGAGGAGCTTGGGGTGGAGGATGTTGCGCGGCGCGGCCGTCCGCGCAGTGTGGACGTCCTGGCTAGAGAGAGGGGTTCGGGAGCGCAGCGTAGTGTCTCCAAGTTCTTCTCTTCAGCTAACACCCTCGCATCTAGCTCTTTATGCACTTCACAGCCCCCATCTGCCCCTGCTGTTGCTGCTATGTCTGTTTGGTGTTCTGACAATGCGTTGGGATCGGCTGACCCCGGTGACCCAATGGAGGCACATGTCCAGGATCTGGATCTGATGCTATAGTCTGAGGAAGCCTATTATTATTATTATTATTATTATTATTATTATTATTATTATTATTATTATTATTATTATTATTATTATTATTATTATTATTTTGGACACCGTGATAGCCCAGTGGTCAAGTTCTACCATCTGGGCCCTGTCGCCAGTTCGATTCCCGTCGGTGCCACCAGTATTTTCATTGAACATACCGATCCGTCTGGACCAGTATTTTCATTGAACATACCGGCCCGTCTGGAAGTGTTGGAACTGCCCTTGCGGGGGTGTCATTAGAGCTTATCGTCAATTCTTCGTACTCCCCTCACGGGTGAGACGATGGAGGCGCATGTGCAGAAATGCATCAGCCATTGACAGAGAAGCACTATTATTATTATTATTATTATTATTATTTTGGACACCGTGATAGCCCAGTGGTCAAGTTCTACCATCTGGGCCCTGTCGCCAGTTCGATTCCCGTCGGTGCCACCAGTATTTTCATTGAACATACCGGTCCGTCCGGACCAGTATTTTCATTGAACATACCGGTCCGTCTGGAAGTGTTGGAACTGTCCTTGCGGGGGTGTCATTAGAGCCTATCGTCAATTCTTCGTACTCCCCTCACGGGTGAGACGATGGAGGCGCATGTGCAGAAATGCATCAGCCATTGACAGAGAAGCACTATTATTATTATTATTATTATTATTATTGACACCGTGATAGCCCAGTGGTCAAGTTCTACCATCTGGGCCCTGTCGCCAGTTCGATTGCCGTCGGTGCCACCAGTATTTTCATTGAACATACCGGTCCGTCTGGAAGTGTTGGAACTGCCCTTGCGGGGGTGTCATTAGAGCCTATCGTCAACTCTTCGTACTCCCCTCACGGGTGAGACGATGGAGGCGCATGTGCAGATTTGCATCAGCCATTGACAGAGAAGCACTATTATTATTATTATAATTATTAATAATAATAATAACTAGGGGCTGCGCCAACACCTGAAAGGATGGTTTACCGGTGCTTCGCTCACCAAACCCCGCCAGCCCCAATTCTGATCACTTTTTGGAGGGCCCCCTGGTGGGACCCCTCCCTCTCCCGCCCCTTTCCCTTCGACAGGGAACGTTAAATTGCCGACGGTGCCGCAAAGGGCGCCTGGTGGCAAAAAACCTCAATTTTCAGGTGTGGGTGCCACCCGCGACCAGAACGGGTACGTACGATCACAGGGCTGGGGTTCCCGGGAGGAGTGCCCCCCGGACCCCCCCTGCCCCGTCGACAGGGTACGTTCAATTGCCGGAGGCACCGGCAAGTACTGCCAAAAAACAAGGAAATTTGGCATTCAGGACACTCCCCTAACGCAAATATTTGCGTGAATTTCAAAAAAATTATACCAGCATCAAGATCGAGTCTGGGGCTAACCACCCTGCCAATATGAGCTCCCAACTCCGCCTGGTTCCCACAAATCATGATTTACTCCGATGGGGGGTACAAAAAAAGGCCAAAAAAACAAGGAAATTTGGCATTCAGGACACTCCCCTAACGCAAATATTTGCGTGAATTCCAAGAAAATTATATCAGCATCAGATCGAGTCTGGGGCTAACCATCCTGCCAATATGAGCTCCCAAGTCCTCCTCGTTCCCACAAACCATGATTTATTCCGATGGGGGGTGCAAAAAAAGGCAAAAAAAAAAAAAAAAAAAAAAAAAAGGATTTTGGCATTCAGGACACTGCCCTAAGGCAAATATTTGCGTGAATTCCAAAAGAATTATACCAGCATCAACATCGAGTCTGGGGCTAGCTACCCTGCCAATATGATGAGCTCCCGACTCCTCCTCGTTCCCACAAACCATGATTTATTCCGACTGGGGTGCGAAAATGCCCGGGGGGCCCCCTCCCCCCCAAACCCCCCACCCCCTACAACACCTTTCAGGGATAATAATAATAATAATAATAATAATAATAGTAATAATAGTAATAATAATAGTAGTAGTAGTAGTAGTAGTAATAGTAGTGATAATATAATACTACTACTACTACTACTACTACTACTACTACTACTACTACTACTACTTCTGCAACTACTACTAATAATAATGATAATAATAATGATGATAATAATAATAATAATAATAATAATAATAATAATGATAATAATAATAATAATAATAATAATAATACTATATCTGAGGCGTACTGATGCAGCTCATGGCATATCCTCAACGGACATAAGCCTCCAATACCCTTGTTCGAGGTCCTCCACCCCCCCGTGTCAGTCTCTCGCCTGATGATCGGGGCCACCGATGGAGCTCCTGAGGGCAAGACTGCACTAAGCCGAGGTTATTCCGCAGTCCCAGCAACCTCTTGCAAGACGTCACCGAATGTGCAAGTGCATACACCAAGCGCGGTTCCTAGAGCTGCCTCGAAACCCCACCCATAACAATCTGGTGTCTGCTGGGTGCTGGGCTATCAACCAGCATATGCGGAGTTTAAGATCTTTTACGCGCGCAACGACCCTCCTCCCCAGCATCTACCACCAAAGGGTTATGAGTTGGCGTCACAGTTTAACGCCTTGAGGCCATTGGGCTGGAACTCTGTTTAGCAAGTGTGACTAGGTTTTTTCATCGGGATTTCCCTCAAATATGTCACAGTCAACACTCCAAATAATAATAATAATAATAATAATAATAATAATAATAATAATAATAATAATCAGCCATTCATTTTGGTGCCAGCAAATTCGCTTCGGGTACTTACCATTACAGAGCTTGGGTTCCCGGGGGAGGGCCCCCTGGACCCCTCCTTTCCACAGTCGACAGGGTACGTTCAATTGCCGAAGGTAACCTGCATCAACCCTTCTGGCACAATTTTAGAGAATTGGAGCATTCTCAGCCATTCATTCTGGTGCCGGCTTATTCGCGTGGGGTACGTACAAGTGCAGGGCTTGGGTTCCCCGGGGGGAGGCCCCCGAGCCCCCCCCCCCCCCCCCCCTCTTCCCCGTCGACAGGTTACGTTGACTTGCCGGAGGTACCGGCAAGTACTCCCAAAATAATAAGGAATTTCGGCATTCAGGACACTCCCCTAACGTAAAGATTTGCGTGAATTAAAAAAAAAATTATATCAGCATCAACATCGAGTCTGGGGCTAGCCACCCTGTCAATATGAGCTCCCAACTCCTCCTGGTTCACACAAAGGGTGCGAAAAAGCCCCCCCCCCCCCCCCCAAAAAAAAAGGAAATTTGGCATTCAGAACACTCGCCTAACGCAAATATTTGCATGAGTTCCTGAAAAAAAAAAAAAAAAAAAAAAAAAAAAAAAAAAAAAAAAAAAAAACCAGCATCACCATCGAGTCTGGGGCAAGCCACCCTGCAAATACGAGCTCCCAACTCTACTACTACTACTACTACTATACTACTACTTAGGAGAGTACTAGTAGTAGTAGTAGTAGTAGTACTACTACTACTACTACTACTACTACTCTTAAGAGTGTAGTAGTAGTAGTAGTAGTAGTAGTAGTACTACTACTACTACCTAGTAGTAGTAGTAGTAGTAGTAGTAGCAGCAGTAGCAGTAGCAGTAGTATTAGTAGTAGTAGCTCCTGGTTCCACAAGCCATGATTTATTCCGACAGGGGTGCGAGAAAAAAAAAAAAAAAAAAAAAAAAAAAAGGAATTTTGGCATGGAGGACACTGCCCTAACGCAAATATTTGCGTGAATTCCAAAAAAATTATATCAGCATCAATATCGAGTCTGGGGCTAGCCACCCTGCAAATATGAGCTCCCAACTCCCAAGTCCTCCTCGTTCCCACAAACCATGATTTCTTCCGACAGGGGTGCGGACATGTGTGTGTGTGTGTGTGTGTGTGGGGAGGAGGGGGGGGGGGGAGTATACAATTTCCATTTTGCCCCCCCCCCCACCCCCTACTCCCAACACCTTTCAGGGATAATAATAATAATAATAATAATAATAATAATGATACTAATAATAATAATAATAATAATGATACTACTACTACTACTACTACCACTACTACTACTACTACTACTACTAATAATAATAATAATAATAATAATAATAATAATAATAATAACTAGGGGCTGCGCCAACACCTGAAAGGATGGTTTGCGGTGCGCGAAGCGCACCCCCCCCCTCTCGGGCTGGGGTTCCCGGGGGAGGGCCCCCCGGACCCCCCCCTTCCCCGTCGACAGGGTACGTTCGATTGTCGGAGGTACCAGCAGAACGCAAGTGTAAGCTCTGGCGGCACAAAAACCTAAAATCTCTGGTTTTTGTGCCACCCGGCACAAAATTTTTTGGATTTCCGGAGAGAGCTCATCGAGAGGTGTCGGGTACACCAAACATCAGCCTCAAACTCCCTCTGGTGTGCGCGAACGGCGCCTGGTGGGCAAAAACACTGAATTTTCTGTTTTTTACGCCACCCAGCACCACATTTTTTATATTTTCGAAGAGAGCTCATCAAGAAGTGTCAGATACACCAAATATCAGCAGGTAAATCCCTCTGGTGTACGCAAACTGCGCCTGGTGGCAAAAAGATATCGACTTTCTGGTTTGCGTGCCACCCGCGACCAACGGGTACGTACAATTTCAGGGCTTGATTTCCCGGGGGGAGGGCTCCCCGGACCCCCCCTTCCCCGTCGACAGGGTACGTTCAATTGCCGGAGGCACCGGCAAGTACTGCCAAAAAACAAGGAATTTTGGCATTCAGACACTCCCCTAACGCAAATATTTGCGTGAGTTCCAAAAAAATTATATCAGCATCAACATCGATTCTGGGGCTAGCTACCCTGTCAATATGAGCTCCCAACTCCTCCTGTTTCACACAAACCATGATTTATTCCGACGAGGATGCAGAAAATAGGCTAAAAAAAAAAGGAATTTTTGCATTCAGAACACTCCCCAAACGCAAATATTTGCGTGAATTCCAAAGAAATTATATCAGCATCAACATCGAACCTGGGGCTAGCCACCCTGTCATTATGAGCTCCCAACTCCTCCTGGTTCACACAAACCATGATTAATTCCGACAGGGGTGCGAAAAAAAAACAAGGAATTTTGGCATTCAGGACACCCCCCTAACGCAAATATTTGCGTGAATTCCAAAAAAATCACATCAGCATCAACGGGGGGAGGGGAAAAATGGAAATTGTGTATTCCCCACCCACCCCCAACCCCACCCCCAGCATTTCTGCACCCCTGTCGGAATAAATCATGGTTTGTGGGAACTCGGAGGAGTTGGGAGCTCATATTTGCAGGGTGGCTAGCCCCAGACTCGATTCCCAACACCTTTCAGGGATAATTAATAAATTAATGATTAATAATAGTGCTTCTCTGTCAATGGCTGATGCATTTCTGCACATGTGCCTCCATCGTCTCACCCGTGAGGGGAGTACGAAGAATTGACGATAGGCTGTAATGACACCCCCGCAAGGGCAGTTCCAACACTTCCAGACGGACCGGTATGTTCAATGAAAATACTGGTGGCACCGACGGGAATCGAACTGGCGACAGGGCCCAAATGGTAGAACTTGACCACTGGGCTATCACGGTGTCAATATAATGATTAATAATAATAATAATAGTAATAATAATAATAATAGTGCTTCTCTGTCAATGGCTGATGCAAATCTGCACATGCGCCTCCATCGTCTCACCCGTGAGGGGAGTACGAAGAATTGACGATAGGCTCTAATGACACCCCCGCACGGGCAGTTCCAACACTTCCAGACGGACCGGTATGTTCAATGAAAATACTGGTGGCACCGACGGGAATCGAACTGGCGACAGGGCCCAGATGGTAGAACTTGACCACTGGGCTATCACGGTGTCCATAATAATAATAATAATAATAATAATAATAATAATAATAATAATAATAATAATAATAATAATAATAATAAATAATAATAGTGCTTCTCTGTCAATGGCTGATGCATTTCTGCACATGCGCCTCCATCGTCTCACCCGTGAGGGGAGTACGAAGAATTGACGATAGGCTCTAATGACACCCCCGCAAGGGCAGTTCCAACACTTCCAGACGGACCGGTATGTTCAATGGAAATACTGGTGGCACCGACTGGAATCGAACTGGCGACAGGGCCCAGATGGTAGAACTTGACCACTGGGCTATCACGGTGTCCAATAATAATAATAATAATAATAATAATAATAATAATAATAATAATAATAATAATAATAATAATAGTGCTTCTCTGTCAATGGCTGATGCATTTCTGCACATGCGCCTCCATCGTCTCACCCGTGAGGGGAGTACGAAGAATTGACGATAAGCTCTAATGACACCCCCGCAAGGGCAGTTCCAACACTTCCAGACGGGCCGGTATGTTCAATGAAAATACTGGTCCAGACAGATCGGTATGTTCAATGAAAATACTGGTGGCACCGACGGGAATCGAACTGGCGACAGGGCCCAGATGGTAGAACTTGACCACTGGGCTATCACGGTGTCCAATAATAATAATAATAATAATAATAATAATAATAATAATAATAATAATAGTATTGATCTGTCATGGCCGAGCCCAAGGGCCATGCGCCTCCATCCCTCGACCCAACAGTCACAACAGTGAATGTTTGGGAGGGAAGAGTGACTCTAACCATCCCTGAATAGCTACCTGCTCGGCGTGTGGGGTACCTTTAAGGGAATCGACTGCAAATGATTGATGCTCCCTATGAGACAGTTCCAAAGACAGGGTATAAGTCGAATGAAGGTACTCAAGGGGCAGCAGACAGTTCATGCGGTCTGCCAGCGCATGAGGACGTTTTGCGGTAAGTGTCTGGGACGCCTCGAAACCCGTCACCACCCCTAGATCGCGGAATGTATATACCCCTTTGATCCCACGTGGTGTATGTCTTATAAAAACAACACAACGACATAGCCTCGGAGCCAACACAACGACATAGCCTCGGAACCAGTGGGAAGAAGTCCAACCACCTCTTCCCGTTGGGTGCCACACTGTGCACCCCTCCATAATAATAATAATAATAATAATAATAATAATAATAATAATAATAATGATGTTGATGATGATGATGATCATGATGCTGATAATAATAATGATGCTTATGTACTTATGTACATGATGTTGTTTCAATGTGGGCTCTGTCCAGATGTCTTGCACTCACTTGGTGGCGGCAGACGATGGTTCCAAATGCTTTTGAGGCTCTTCCGTCTGCTTTTGCTCCCCATCTGCACAGCCGAGCGCAAAACACGGAGTTAGTGTATTAAGCAACAGAGAACGTTGCTGAAAGGGCTTGTTCACAACTAATTCTGTCTGTTGCTGGGACAGCGGCTGACTTGAAAAAGCTCTGAGAAGAGATTTCTAATCGGCCATACGCAGGGTTTGGCACACTCTGATGGATTGAGATCGAAGCGCATGAAGTCGAAGTTGACGACACTGAACAGCTAAGACACTCTCAGACATCCTGTCACATATCCATCAACGCTAACAAACTAGCTAAATATCTATCTGTCTGTCTGTCTGTTTTTTTGCTGTATTCACACCGTGCAAGTTCTCTACTTTGCCATCTACATAACTCACCTTCCATACCTTGCTTCAAGCCTCATCAACCTGTTTTGGTGTCCTATGCAGGACTGTATTTTCTAAAATCCTCACTCATGAATCTCTACGCCTGCACATTTTGTTTTCGGTCTTGCGCACATGCAAGCATGCGCATTCACGCAGACAAGACCCTGCGTTATAATTGTCATTCCGCCACCCCTCTCGGCCCTCTCTCTATGTTCTTGCTGTTGTTGACTGACCTGTTTTGAGCTTCTGCAAGACTCGTTTGTTCTACTCAGCACACACGCACACACATCCACAATGATATCCACCCAAGCACGCTAAGGGCCACAGATACATCTATCTCTCTCTATCTATCTCTAACACACCTTTCGCATGTAGCACGCGGCCATTGCAAGTCCCAGCAACGTGAAGGAGCCAAGCACGCTTAGGACCTATGTATTTTATGTCTGCATGTTATGTCTGTATGTATGTCTGTATTTATGTCTGTATGTATGTCTGTATGCATTATGCTTAGGACCACAGCTACCAGCCGCAGCTCCATGCCCTGCGCGCTGGCGTGGCCTGCACAGTAGCAGCAGCAACCACAATGTCATCATCAACAACAACATCAAACAGGAAAACAAAATGAAGAAGACGATGACAAAACAGCAGAGCAAGGACAGCATCACTAGAGTTTAAAAAGTTTTCCCCTCAAATATTGGCCTTGTAGCAGGCACAACCGAGAGAAAGTGCGCGTGAGCGAGAGAGAAATAGAGAAAAAGGAAGAAGAAAGGAGCTTGCGGTTTAGAGAAAGAATAGCTAGATAAATAGAACTGTGGTTTAGAGAAAGAATAATTAGATAAATAGAAAAATCGATCGAAAAAATGAATAGATAGATAGATAGATGGACAGATAGATAGATAGACAGACAGTTAGATAGATAGATAGATAGATAAATAGATAAATAGATAGATAGATAGATAGATATATAGATAGATAGATAGATAGCTACATACATACATACACATACACATACATATATACATATATACATACATAAAAAGTGAGGGGAAGGGTGGTCGCAACCGAGCTTGCGAATTTCAATGCGAAGGATGGCGCTCATTCTTTGCTGCAGCGTCCGACGGCGATCCCCTGCACAGAAATATAACATGATATAACATAGCATGAAATGGCATCACTTAGCATAGCCTAACATAACACGGCATAACATGGCAGAATATACCATACCATGACATACATGCATGCGTGCATGAATTCACATATGCAGGCTACATACATACGTAAGTATTGAGCGTATAGTATATAGAGGCATACACATACATAAATATAAATCATCATAGGGGGAAAAAAAAACCAATACACTATCTTTATCACTATCTTTATCAGAGTTGTCGACAACAAAAAAACTTGAGACAAGAGGCCGGGGCGACCGGACTTTCACAAAATACACATGCATGCATGTAGGTACACACAAACACACGTGCTGAATCATGCATGCTGATGTATGTTACTGAATGCATACAAATGTTGGTACCTCTGAACATGACTGTGATGGCTACTTGTTCGACACGCACGTTGAAAATCTCCGCGATCTCCAACTTGATCTGATCACAGAAAACAAAAACAAAAACAAAGACAAAAACAAAAACAAAAAGAAAAAGAAAAAGCAACAACAATACGAAAAGCAACAACAAAAAATAAATACAAAAGGACACAATAAAGATAGCTGCAGCTGTATCAATATCATAGGCCGCTGAATCCATGAACCATAACATGGTGGTTTGAAAGCAAGCGCATCAGCTGGGCAACTTCACGAACAATAGCAATTCCTGTATACCATTGCGTGTGACAGCCAGCACTACAACATCACTACAACATACAAGCGGCACATGCCAGCACATTCTGTATCTATCTATCTATCTATCTATCTATCTATCTATCTATCTATCTATCTATCTATCTATCTATCTATCTATCTATCTATCTTGATCTCATCACTTACTCCACGGAGCGAACCAAGGCCACTTGAGGTGTCACTGACCCTCCCTTGGGCTTGGTTTTTTGAAATGGGTGCCATCTGTCGACAGACAGAGAATTAGGGGATGGTGTGGGTGTGCTGGGCCCGTGGTGGGGTGCCTTATGTGTGCCTAGCCATACGCCTATAAGTCACATGCCGAAATAGCGACGGGAAGCACAATCCTGTTCCCTCAGGGTGCCCTTTCTCGCTTGTTGAGCCCGGAATAAAACCCACAGTGCTCTGTCGGTTTATACTAGAGTGTCGAACAGTCTCGAAACTCCATCTGCTTACTGGGTCCTCTGTAATGGAGGTGGGAGCTCGTTCTGCAAGGGTCGCTTATGGAACGAGCCCTGGCCCCGCTTGGTACTAGGGAGGTTTGGTATCGCCTGTATCAGTCCCTTCCGTGCAAACATCACGGCTTAGCTGGGCATCGGGTTAATACTTTACCCACAGACTTCCTTGGTTGACGAAATCAGAAGCTCCTTTTTTCTGACAGTAGTCGATATCTCATCTATCTATCTATCTATCTATCCATCTATCTATCTATCTATCTATCTATCTATCTATCTATCTATCTATCTATCTATCTATCTATCTATCTATCTATCTATCTATCTATCTATCTATCTATCTATATATCTATCTATCTATCTATCTATCTACCTATCTATCTATCTATCTATCTATCTATCTATCTATCTATCTATCTATCTATCTATCTATCTATCTATTTATCTATATCTGTCTGTCTGT
>WBZZ01002908.1:35000-37500 GCA_019918135.1 Paulinella micropora
CTATAGACAGGAGCTTGTATGTTGCAGCCAGTAGCTGCAGACAAGTTATTTGCATGTATTTAAAAATGCCTGTACATATATGCCATTACATGAATACATAAAGACAACAGACATACATGTACACTTGCATGCATGAGCACAAATGCACACAATGCAATCATGCATCTTTTTCTACATACGTATACATATGCATGTTTTGTGACGTTTGCAGGTGGCTGCTCGGCGCAAGGAGCCAGCTTGGCATTCGAACTCGCCTTCAAGAGCGTAGCCATAGCTGCAGCTAGGTCGGCAAGTTTGGCCGCTGAGCAAGGTCGCGGGGCAAGAACTCAACAAACCATACTCTGGAGCTCGTACGGGACAGCCTAGGGCTAGCGAGAGAGAGATAGATAGATAGATAGAGAGAGAGAGAGAGAGAGAGAGAGAGACATATATATATATATATATAGAGAGAGAGAGATGAAAGGAAGAAGAGGAGAGGAGAAGCGACGCGAAGATGGGGAGAGCAGGGTGAAGGAGACAATTAAAGATGGTGAAAAACAACAGCAACAACAACAACGACATCAACGACAACAGCAACAGCGAATAGAAAGAGAGAGAGAGAGAGAGAGACACACACACACACACAGACAGACAAAGAGAGTGAGAGAGGAAGAAGGAGGCAGTGAGGGAAAAATTATGTGCTGAACGAAATAAAGGAAGGGAGTAAGGAAAGGCCCAAAAAAGGCCTGCAAAAAAGCCAGAAATATGCATAGCAAGAAGGAAAAACAGGCGAGGTGAGGATGCATTCAAAAAGGAGCTTATATGATGCATTTGCAGCTTGTGCACGCCAAATTCTCATAAATGAGCAAGGAAAGAGAGAGAGAGAGAGAGAGAGGAAGGAAGAGAGGAAGAAAGAGAGGGAGAGAGTGCTTAGAGGAAGATGCAATAGAGGAGAAAGCGGGGTTGGGGGGGGGGGGGTTGGGGGGGGGGGCAGGGAGTTGGGCAGGCAAAGAGTACGTTGGCATATCGCGTGAGAGACAAGGCTGCCTGCCTGGCACTCATACTCTCCTTGCAGGCCGTAGCCAGCATCGCAGCGGGGGCAACACTTGGCGCCACTACACACACACACACACACACACACATATATATATATATATATATATTTATTTATTTATTTATTTATTTATGTATATATACATACATACATACATACATACATGCATACATGCATACATATGTATTGTTGTTGCAACTGCAATAACAATACATACGTACAACATACATATATGCATACATCATACATACATACATACATACATACATACATGCATGCATGCATACCTGGCCAGAGTGACAGAGCAATCTCCTAAGATTCCATACAGGGGAGCAGGGATGGAGCAGCCGCCAGCTGTGCACACATTGTGCGTGTATGCATGTACGTAGCGTATGCACGCTTGTGTGCATGTGTGTATGTATGTGTGCATATGCGCGCGGTGTGTGTGTGTGTGTGTGTGTCTGTCTGTCTTTCTATTTATGTTTGGTTACGCTGGCAGCTCGCGGCACGGACAAGGTTGCCTCGTTCACATTGGAAAGCGCCAGAAGGAACATACCTATGTAATAAATATAGTGCAATATAATGTAATATAATGTACTGTAATGTACTATACTATACTATAATTAATATAATATAATATAATATAATATAACATAATATAATATAATATAATATAATATAATATAATATAATATAATATAATATAATATAATATAATACGAAATGATATGATATGATATGATATGATATAATACAATATAATACAATATAATACAATATAATATAATATAATATATAATATAATATAATATAATATAATATAATATAATATATAATATAATATAATATAATATAATTTTTAGAATATAATATAATATAATATAATATAATATAATATAATATAATATAATATAATATAATATAATATAATGTAATGTAATGTAATATAATATAATATAATATAATATAATATAATATAATATAAAATATAATATAATATAATATATACAAAAAAATATAATATAATATAATGTAATATAATATAAAATAATATAATATAATATAATATAATATAATATAATATAATATAACATAATATAACATAATATAAAATATAATATAATATAATATAATATAATATAATATAATATAATATAATGTAATATAATATAATATAATGTAATATAATATAATGTAATGTAACGTAATGTAATGAAATGAAATGTAATGTAATGAAAGTAATGTAATGTAATGTAATGTAATGTAATATAATATAATGTAATATAATATAATATAATATAATATAATATAATATAATATAATATAATATAATATAATATAATATAATATAATATATCATATCATATAAGTAATGTAATATAATGTAATGTAATGTAATATAATATAATATAATATAATATAATATAATATAATATAATATAATGTAATATAATATAATATAATATA
>WBZZ01002908.1:40000-42500 GCA_019918135.1 Paulinella micropora
AATATAATATAATATAATATAATATAATATAATGTAATATAATATAGTGCTTCTCTGTCAATGGCTGATGCAAATCTGCACATGCGCCTCCATCGTCTCACCCGTGAGGGGAGTACGAAGAATTGACGATAGGCTCTAATGACACCCCCGCACGGGCAGTTCCAACACTTCCAGACGGACCGGTATGTTCAATGAAATACTGGTGGCACCGACGGGAATCGAACTGGCGACAGGGCCCAGATGGTAGAACTTGACCACTGGGCTATCACGGTGTCCATTGTAATATAATATAATATAATATAATATAATATAATATAATATAATATAATATAATATAATATAATATAATATAATACAATGTAATATAATATAATGTAATATAATATAATATAATATAATATAATATAATATAATATAATATAATATAATGTAATGTAATGTAATGTAATATAATATAATATAATATAATATAATATAATATAATATAATATAATATAATATAATATAATATAATATAATATTGATATTAATATTAATATTAATATTAATATTAATATTAATATTAATATTAATATTAATATTAATATAATATAATATAATATAATATAATATAATATAATATAATATAATTTTTTAATAATATAATATAATAATATAATGTAATGTAGTGTAAGTTAAGTAAATGTAAGTTAACGTATCTTGTGTTATGTTATTTTATGTTATGTTATCTTGTGTTACCCCGAGACACAGGCGGGGGTGCAGCTGTACCCACTTTCCAAGCGAGGAGGGCATGAGCCCAACGAGCCATACAAGGGCACGGCAATCACACACGCAGCGGCTAAAAACGACACAAGAGAGACAGGGCTAAATGACAACACACAGAAGTTATAGTGATAATACAGACTTATAGTGATGATGCAAGCAACGGCGATTGTTCCGGTAGGAATGATGGAACAAGCCTCCGGTAGGAAGGATGGAACAAGCCATGGCTAATTACATCACGAGAAAACCATGCATGGCATGTTGCTAACAGGAATAGAAGCAAGGGTTTATGCTTGTGTAAAGCATACCTTTACATGTGGGGATATCCTGTAGACGGCCTCCCGTGCAGTGGAACTCATTTGCCCCATGCAATTCAAAGCCTTGACCGCAACGTGGTTGACATTTCTTTCCGTTTTGCAGATAAGGGGGGCAGTTGCCCAAGGAGCCGTAAACAGGCGCTTCCAGCAAACACATCTTTTTGGAGTCAACTGGACAAACATGCATACACGTGTAAGCTTGATACAAATATATCGAGAAAGAGAGAGAGAGAGAGAGAGAGAGAGCCATGGAGGAGTCCTCGCTGCGGTAGCCTACTCGTATTTACTATCTGGTACCTAACATCTCCTATCTACCTATATCAATACTCACCTCTATCTATCTATCTGCATCAAGCAACACGAATCATACGGCAAGTGTCGGCTTGAGACGCATACACAGAAATATAACATAAGGAAACGGGGAAAGCTGCCCTGAGAGGGACATACCTACATACATACATACAGACGGGAAAACCATCGGATGGAAGAGGACACGATCTCTCATGACAGTATACCTGCACACGTGGCCGTCCTGGTCAGGTAGCCATCGTCACACCTGATTAGATTAGATTAGATTAGATTATTATATTAGATTATATTAGATTAGATTAGATTAGATTAGATTGGATTGGATTGGATTAGATTAGATTAGATTAGATTAGATTAGATTAGATTAGATTGGATTAGATTGGATTAGGTTGGATTAGATTGGATTAGAGTGGATTAGAGTAGAGTAGATTAGAGTAGATAGAGTAGATAGAGTAGATTAGATTAGATTAGAGTAGATTAGATTAGATTAGATTAGATTAGATTGGATTAGATTGGATTGGATTAGATTAGATTAGATTGGATTAGATTAGATAGATTATATTAGATTAGATTAGATTAGATTGGATTAGATTAGATTAGATTAGATTAGATTAGATTAGATTAGATTAGATTAGATTAGATTCGATACCTGAACTCGCCTTGCACTGCGTAGCCCTCATTGCAGATCGGCGCGCACGCGCGGCCGCTCGGTAAGCGCTCCGTACATGCGCCCCAGGAGCCGTAGGCTGGTGGCGTGACGACGCAGTCGGCTAACAGACAGAACATACATACATACATACATACATACATACATACGTACATACATACATACGTACATACATACATATACAAAACATATTACATACACGTATACATATTCAGATACGTACGTTTGCAGGTCGGGTTGCCAGTCAAAGTGCCTGCGTAGCACGCGTACTGGCCACCGCAGGTGTAGCAATTGTAACAGCCAGGAGTACATGTACGGCCGCTCTCTAACCACCGTGGGCAGTCTCCCATGAATCCGTTCTCGGGAGCGGCCACCAAGCAAGGATCAGCTATGCAAAGATCAAGCAAGAATTCTAAGGACAGTAAAAGCCTCAAGGGGGACCATT
>WBZZ01002908.1:47500-50000 GCA_019918135.1 Paulinella micropora
AATGTATCTCCTGCCAATTGCTGAGCCAAAAGGCCATGTGCATCCAGTCCTCCATTCCATAAGGAAAGTCTCCACACCAATCGGTGGAATAAAGGAAGTGACGGCATAGAACATTACTCTAGGAGCTTTATACCAATCAGCCCATGGAAAGGGACCGATGGCCTATGTACTCCCTATAAGGAAAGTCTCCACACCAATCGGTGGAATAAAGTAAGTGACGGCATAGAACATTACTCTAGGAGCTTTATACCAATCAGCCCATGGAAAGGGACCGATGGCCTATGTACTCCCTAATAATGATAATAATAATAATAGTAATAATAATAATAATAATAATAATAATGATAATAATAATAATGATAATAATAATAATGATAATGATAATGATAATGATAATAATAATAATAATAATAATAACAATAATAATAATAATAATAATAATAATAATAATAATAATAATAATAACAATAATAATGATAATACTATATCTGAGGCGTACTGATGCAGCTAATGGCATATCCTCAACGGACATAAGCCTCCAATACCCTTGTTCGAGGTCCTCCACCCCCCCGTGTCAGTCTCTCGCCTGATGATCGGGGCCACCGATGGAGCTCCTGAGGGCAAGACTGCACTAAGCCGAGGTTATTCCGCAGTCCCAGCAACCTCTTGCAAGACGTCACCGAATGTGCAAGTGCATACACCAAGCGCGGTTGCTAGAGCTGCCTCGAAACCCCACCCATAACAATCTGGTGTCTGCTGGGTCCTGGGCTATCAACCAGCATATGCGGAGTTTAAGATCTTTTACGCGCGCAACGACCCTCCTCCCCAGCATCTACCACCAAAGGGTTATGAGTTGGCGTCACAGTTTAACGCCTTGAGGCCATTGGGCTGAATAATGATAATAATAATAATAATAATAATAATAATAATAATAATAATAATAATAATAATAATAATATAATAATAATAATAAGGGGCTGCGCCAACACCTGAAAGGATGGTTTGAAGTGCGCTTCGCGCAATCCCCCCCCCCCCCCCCTCCCCCCCCTCTCTTCCCAAGGTTGCTTCTCCTCTCAGTCGCACATGCACAACTTTTACAGCCTTGGAGCAATCTCAGCCATTCATGTTGGCACAACTTTGTCATTACATTCGAATTTCGTAATCCTAAAAAAGAGCTCGTGACAAACTTGCGAAAACACAAAGAATCAGCCTCTAAGCCTCTCTGGCTCTTAGAGCCTTGGAGCATTCTCAGCCATTAATTTGGCACTACTTTACCAGAATCTTCACAAATCTCTTTTTCAACTGGTTCACTACCTAGAGCGCGTGCCGAGGTTGTGAAAAACCAAAAAATCAGCCTCTATCCTTCTGGGAAAACTCTTAGAGCCTTGGAGCATTCTCAGCCGTTCATTTTGGCGCCGGCGAATTCGCTTCGGGTACGTACAATTGTAGGGCTTGGGTTCCCGAGGGGAGGGCCCCCAGGACTCCCCCCCTTTCCACAGTCGACTGGGTACGTTCAGTTGATGTAACCGGCATAAACCCTTCTGGCACAACTCTTAGAGCCTTGGAGCATTCTCAGCCATTCATTTTGGTGCCGGCTAACTCGCGTGGGGTACGTACATTGCAGGGCTGGGGTTCCAGGGGGGAGGGCCCCCCGGACCCCCCTTTCCACATTCGACAGGGTACGTTCCATTGCCGGAGGTAAGCGGCATAAACCCTTCTGGCACAACTCTTAGAACCAAGGAGCGTTCTCAGCCATTCATTTTGGTGCAGGCTAATCCGCGTGGGGTACGTACAATTGGAGATGGGGTTCCCGGGGGGAGGGCCCCCCGGACCCCCCCTTCCCCGTCGATAGGGTACGTTCAATTGCCGGAGGTGCCGTCAAGTACTAAAAAAAAACAGGAACTTTGGCCTTCAGGACACTCCCCTAAGCAAATATTTGCGTGAATTCCAACAAAATCATATCAGCATCAACATCGAGCCTGGGGCTAGCCACCCTGTCAATGTGAGCTCCCAACTCCTCCTGCTTCACACAAACCATAATTTATTCCGACAGGGGTGCAGAAATAGGACAAAACAAGGATTTTTGGCATTCAGGACACTCCCCTAACGCAAATATTTGCATGAATTCCAAAAAAACTATATCAGCATCAACATCGAGTATCGAGCTAGCCACCCTGTATGAGCTCCCAACTCCTAGTTTCCACTAACCATGATTTATAGGGACAGGGGGTGTAGAAAAAGGCCAAAAAAGGAATTTTGGCATTCAGGACACTCCTTTCCCCCTTCCCCCCAAACCCCCACCCCCTATACTCCCAACACCTTTCAGGGATAACTAGGGTCTGCGCCAACAATTGAAAGGATGGTTTGCGGTGCACTTCTCACCCTTTCCTCCCTCCCCCCCCCCCCCCCCTCTCCAAAGGTCGCTTTTCCTCTCATTTTCACATGCACAACTTTTGCAGCCTTGGAGCAATCTCAGCCATTCATTTTGGCACTACTTTGT
>WBZZ01002908.1:57500-77500 GCA_019918135.1 Paulinella micropora
TGCTTGATGAGTGGGAAAGTATTTTATTCGTAATATCATAGTCGAATAACCGCGTAGTTCTAGTCAATAAAAGTAACGGACGTAACGGACTTTATTGGCATCCAGGATTGGACAATAATCATTGTGTAATAATTACAGTCGTGCGGACTTTTATTCAGTTTCGTTACTACCTCTGAGTTGTCAGTTCTGCTATCTACTTGCGGATTAAAGTGTGTCGAGTGGGCATCGCGGCTTCTAACGAAGTCTCTCAGCAAACCGGAGTGTATAAAGGTACTAGGTCCGTGAGTGACCGGGTAATTACCTAATCAACGGTTATGAGCCGCTGGGAAAGCGATTTTCGGTACAATGCGAGTAGCATTAGACAGTTGATGTCTCACACACCGGAGTTTAGCGGAAACAAAAAGGATTTGCAAAGCTGTTATTACCAGATAGAGGAGTACGCTTATGGTATTAACACTACTCTCGGGGATATGTTCCATGATGCGTTTAAGGACCATAAAGCAGCGAAAACAAAATATGGATTCGACAGAGATCGCATGAGGAAGGCAGCAGAGATGGACGAACCGAGAGAACCACATGAAGTGGACACACCAGAAGGAACAGACGATGAAGAAGAAACACAACAACAGAGACCCAGAGGCAGCAAAACACAAGAGCAAAAGGCACAGACAGAGAAGCCACCCAACTGGAAAGATCTCACAAAGGAGGAGAAGAAAGCATGGGAAGAGAGAGCAAACAGAAGAAAGAAGAGGTCGATGACCAGAACAAACAAACGTGTATTTGCTGAGAAAGAAGAAGTACAAAGAAGAACAACAGTACCTGCATCGATGCAGAATGTTCCAACTTCTCGTGGGTTAGTTGTGTGTGTGTCTCGTGTCGGTTGTGCCTGTGATTCTGAACTGTCTCCTACTCTGTCTAACGGAGACGGACCTTGCGATAGTAGTGATGGATGCCAATTCTTGCCCTCCCTGGTCCCCCCTACACGCTCAGCAACGTCTGTGAGCGCTGTCCCGATCTCAGCTCTGGTCCGCTCGGTCCCCGCCTCGATTCCTGGCAAAATAGCAGCGTTCCGTGAAACTGTAATAACTACTTTCTTACCGGGTTTTTTGACACTTTGCACCGAACCCGTAGATGTGCGAGGAGAGGGCTCCTGTGGCTCGCTTGGCCCGCCAGCAAGTCTGACGACCCACTGGCACACCAGCCTGCCTCTGGAGTCTCCATTCCTCGCACCCTTGACTCCCCATCGAATCCCACCAATCCTCGGGGCCACGGTACCGAAGGGGTCTAGCTCTGGCAAAGGATTTGAATTTTGCTCCCAAGCCCCAACCAGGCTTCTGCTACTGAGTCACTCGGGGGAAACACCGCCCTGATTGTGTCTCCCTCTATCAGGGAACTGCATGATAATAGGGATGGAGGTCACGACAAGGACAGGCACATCATCTTCAAAGACTGCCCTCTCTTAAGCAAATTTTTCAAACTTTTCGTCCCACAGGTTTTTCTGGTATACGGTGGGAGATGTTTTCACGGTGGGACGGACGGACCAGACTGGTACTTTGCTACCGGCCTTGGACCACGTTTCCCTACTGCCACCCCCCCCCCCCCCTCTCCCTGTTCCCTCTCTTTCCACCCCTAATTGGAGCTCCCAAGCAGCGCAGCAGTCGCCCCTTCGACGAGCTTGAGTTGTGGCCAAGGTTTGCTTCACGAGTAACTTTCGTTGTCGGCACCGGATGGATCCCCGCTTCGACCCGGACGAGGGAAAATAGCAGTTCCTGTTCGCAGCGGATAAGAAGTTTCGCGGAAGGCGCACCCCGATCCTAGCGGGCTGCCACGCTCAAGGCCAAATGCTCCCCCAACCATCAAACCCGTTCCGTCGGTGTCCCTGTTGGTGGTTGTAGTGTCGGTCCCCTGCAACCGCTGCGGATTTGGGGGGCGTCAACTTCACCCAAACGCGTCAAAAACCGAATCCGAAATGTCAGGGCAAAGGATCCAAGGGGCGAAAACCGAACAGTACTTTGAAAGGGCACAAACATGGGTCCAAAGGACGAAAACGACTTTGAAAAGAGATGGAAAAGAGGGACACAGGGTGGCGCTGAAGATCCAGCATTCGTCTTTGGGCTTTCCTTTCCCGGCCTTCCGAGCTGCCAAACCTTTCTCACTTTGGCCCGGTCAAACTTCTTGTCTAATTCCAGCGCACGCTCCTGCACGAACTTCCACCATGTGGCGAAGTCCCACTTAAACTGCTTCCGGTTCAGCTCTGCCATCTCTACCCAAACCTGCCAGGCTTTCTTCACTCTAGAGTCAGAATGTTTTGGACCCACTAATGCGTCCTTCACTATCTGTTGCAGCCGCCTGTCGGTTGGGGCTTGACCGTAGTCTGCCAACCAGTCTCGCCTAGCGTTCAGGTCAACATACTGTCCGACGTACTGCTGCTTGCTAGTAAAGAGAAAGTCATTCATCTCCTTCACCTTATCCTGAACGTCAGCGAAGTCGGCTTTCTTGTACCGGGCTAGCAACCTATCCCATAGTTCCTTTGGGTTTTGACCGAAGGTCAGACGTTCCGGGTCGGCTAAGTCACGCACTAGGCTCTTTGCCTCACCCCCGAGCATATCATAAATGATATTGAACACTCTCTCGGTTTGTTTGCTCATCTCAGCAAGTATACTAGCGCCATAGGCCATCACCTGTCGTGTCAGTGCTCCAGCACGATCAGCACCCCCTAGTGGGGTTTTGACCTTAGAGAGGTCCGTCTGTCCTCGGAAGGCCCCACTCTTGCTGTCGCCCTCTAAGTCTGAGCCCTTGCCAGTTGACAGCCTAGGTTTATCAGTGCTAGCATACCCACTATAGCTAGAGTAGAGGTCGGGAGTGTTCCGGTCTTCATCTACTTCCTCCGTTCTCCCGTCAGGCTCAGGGGCTTCCTCCTCCTTTGGGCTGCCAAACACCGGTTTGTAACGCTTGGTTGGGGTTTTCTGTCCTTCACCTACCCCTAACGCCTCATCTAAGCTTTGAGCAGACGTTTTGGTTTTAGGCATAGGCCACAGGCGAGTAGGCCCCTTAGTCTTGTCCTCAAAGTACTCAGTCACCACTTGTAAAATAGAGATAGAGTCACAGCTTGCTCACGCTGTTCTGATGGCACAGACACAGGCAAGCAACCACACACACGCCCACACAGAGAGGACACTACAGAGGACACCAGCAGACTCACACACACACTACACAGTATAGTGCTTTACTCTGCCACACCTTCCTTTATGCTCTCTCTCTTCACCTACGTGTGCTACCACTGACTATATTGCTCAGACTACACAGAGGCTACCTCAGCTACCACCTACGACAGCCTTCCGCCTACTAGAAGTCCTATTTGCAAAGTCTGTTCTTCAACCCACTAAGGTTTGTAGTTGTTTACGTACAACTACCTAAACAGCCACCTTACTCTTTGCCCCACTTGCTCACGGCTCTCCTTACAAGGTGTACAGACTTGCCACGTCCCCTTGCTAGAATGAGTACAGACATTTAACTGATGTCCCCGTGGGTCCTTCACAGCAAGGAGACAAACACGTTCAACACACCCTTCGGCTCGAAGCCGGAGAGAGCACAACAAATGGTATGCCCGTGTGTCCTTCTAGCTGCCACCGCCGCAAGGAGACAAACACGTTCAGCACACCGGCACAGACGAACTGATGTGCCCGTGTGTCCTTCTCAGTAAGGACACAAACACGTTCAACACACCCTTCGGCTCGAAGCCGGAGAGCGCAACAAAATGGTATGCCCGAGTGTCCTTCTAGCTGCCACCGCCGCAAGGAAACAAACACGTTCAGCACACCCCACTGAACAAGAACAATAACCTTTCAGACGCACACCCCCTCTCCCTCAACCTGAACGGTAAGTGGCAACCCTCTGTCTGTCACTGTCTTGTCCCTCTGGTCTCCCACCTTGCCCTTCCACTGCACACAAGCAGAGCAGAGCGTGGGTAGTGTCTACAGTGATCAGCTGTAGGCACACAAATTTGAAATGCGCACTTTCCTGACGGGAGTCACTTAAAGTAGATCCCAACACCCCTTGAACGAAGGTCTTCTTCTGCGATCCGTTTTCGCAGAAACGCTCTAAGGCCCATAACCCAATGGAGAAAACCGTCGTAACTGCTTCTGGACTACAGCCGCCACTTGGGGCGTCCCCCTTCTACCGGCTGGCGACTTCCTACGAAGACGAATTTAACAATTTTGAACAACTCCCGCCAGTCGAACTGACGACGTCACACAAAAGATGTACCTCCAGAAATTGACTCACGAAACGTCCTGATATGGGTGAAAATAGTAATGGTAAAAAGCTAGTGCCACCAGCACCAGGAAAGGTACTACAATTGACTGTATTAATTACTAATAATAGTACTACTAACAGTAACGACTACTGTTTGAGCAATAAGGACATAACTGAGGAGGAAGGGTCTAAATAATTGTCCAATGTATTTACCTATCTGCGCCTACAAAGCAGAAAGAAAGTTTACTCCAATCAGCGTTGGTAGGATAACTACGTTTACTATTAGTGGGAAGTAGTTTATTCGTATAGTCGAATGACCGTGTAGTTCTAGTCAATAAGAGTAACGGACGTAACGGTCTATTTGGTATTCAGGATTGGACAATAACAATTGTGTAATAATTACAGTCGTGCGGACTTTATTTCAGTTTCGTTATTACTTTTGAGTTTGTCAGTTCTGCTATCTACTTGCGGATTAAAAGTGTCGATTGGCATCGTGGCTTCTAACAGAGTCTCTCAGCAAACCGGAGTGCAAATGCATTAGATCCGTGAGTGACCGGGTAATTACCTAATCAACGGTTATGAGCCGCTGGGAAAACGATTTTCGGCACCATGCGGTGAGCATGAGACAGTTGGTGTCTCACACACCGGTGTTTAGCGGAAACAAAAAGGATTTGCAAAGTTGCTATTATCAGATAGAGGAGTATGCCTATGGTATTAGCACCACTCTCGGGGATATGTTCCATGATGCTTTTAAAGACCATAAAGCGCAAAGACGAAATACGGTTTCGATACAGATCGAATGAGAAAAGCAGAGGAAATGGATGAACCGAGAGAACCACATGAGGTGAACACACCAGATGGATCAGACGAAGAAGACGAAACACAACAACCTCAACAACAGAGACAGAGAGGTAGCCGAACACCACCAGAACAAAGGGACAGGTAGACAAACCACCCAACTAGAAAGACATGACAAAGGAAGAGAAGAAAGCATGGGAAGACAGAGCGATCAGAAAGAAGAAGAGGGCGATGACAAGAACCAACAAAGATGTCTATTTGCTAAAAAAGAAAAAGTACAGAGAAGAACAGCAATATCTGCATCGCTGCAGAATGTTTCAACTTCTCATCACAACAACATTTTCGGAGGCTAAGGTGATACAATTTCTGCGCAGCAAAAAGGTTCATTGCCCGTTTGAAAAAGTCGGCATTGTAAAGGAGAAATACGGTAATCTAAGTGGTGCGGCAAGGTATGTCGAAGAGAAGGCATTAAAGAGATGAGACCGAGACCGACAGCAGACATGGACGAATATCTAACACAACATCTACTCCAGAAGCACTGGCTAGAGGCCTTGAGAGGAAAGGATTTTGAGCCAGAGGAGGCAGTGAATGGACTGTTAGAGAAGCTAGCTGAGCATGAGGCCTATGGGCCAACATATCTCAATGATCATTACAGATTAGCAGCAGCAAGTAGGCCATCGCATGACGACATGGTAGAATCGGCAGGAGAAATTTACGTGCTGTGGGAAGCTAAGCAGAAGAGGCTCAGAAAAGAACGTAGGAAGGAGAGAGAGAGAAAGAGAGAGGGTAAGGGAGCGAATCTACTGCTAGGAGAGGGAGAGGGAGGAGAGAAAGGAGAAAAGAGAGAGAAGTACAAGAGATGGACAAAGAACGGGAAAGGGAGAAAGGGCGAAAGTAATGGGGGTGATAGCTCAGAGCAGAAATGGTGGCTGACGGCAACATGCTACAACTGCTATCAAACTGGGCATACGAAGCGTTTTTGCCCAAACTAAAGCCCAACCCCAAACGAACTAGTTCAAAGTCAGCTCACTCTGACTCCTCGAAAGGAAAGCATAGAGACAAGAGTGGCAAATTTCGTAAGAAAGGAGCGAAGGGAGTTACTCTAATGAGAGGAGAAGTAGGAGAGGAGGTTGAAGGAGAAGAAGGAGACAAGTCTGAGGGGGAAGACAGCTCTGAAGAGGAAGAGTATGGGCTTGTCATTATGGAGAGTAGCGAGGATGCGATGGAGGGAAACATCGAAAGTGGGGAAAGCATAATTGCTCGTGATGCTGAGCAAGAGGGCGAGGAGAATAGTGAGCCTCAAAAGGAGCAAAGTGAGAACAAACCCTTGGCACAACCCACAAGAGCCCGTATGGGGGAGGGGGGGGGGGGGGGGAACTGTCGAGTGCTCCATTGGCTCGAAACACACTCCGTGACAGACCCCACAACCCACAACGCACTCTCACTAGTGCCCAACACCCCGACACCTCTACAACAACCACTCCTGCCCTCACAACCTCACAAGACACGCAACGCGTGCAACCTCCACCATCGCAGACAAAACCCTCGCAATTTCAAACGAAAAGAGAAACGGAAAACACAAGAGAAACCGACACCTACACCCCCTCAGAACTCTAGACAGAGAAAAAACGAAACACCACAACCCACTACATCCACTCCAAAGAGCAACACAACAGGCCCACAAATCATTCGTTGTTAAGGGCTAAACTGGAAAGGAGAACAGTGTGGAGTGAAGTTTGGACAGGGGGGGAGTTGGGGTAAGGCAGGGGAGGAAGCAAAGAGGCTAGCTTATGCAGATTTGTGCGGGTATCATGCCCGTCAAGATCCCAATTTCCGTCTATTGATCTATGACAAGACCCATTACGTCGCCCACGCCCTTCCCGTAACTATCCATCTGAGAGTGAGATGATCAGAATACTGAGAGAGAGGGAGGAAAAGGGGGCGAGTGCACAGCAAGTTTCGTTAAAAGATACGGCAAAACCCGGGAAGAAGAACTCGCTAAGTTCCGCAAATATCGGGGAAAAAGACATGCAAAGTGTCGAAAGAGCACCTTTGGTGTCATCTTCTAAAATCAAGCCTTGGATCTCAGCCACAAAGTCTTTTATCCCTTGTTCGAATCACCTGCTTCGCTTGTAACGAGTTTTTCAAAAAACTTTGCTTTTTCCTGCAGGGTTGGCCGTGCCTTAGTATCAGCTTGTATGTGTGCAGCACAATTTCTGCAGACTTTCTTCCTAGAAGGCTCCATAGGTTTCCGTGCCTGCTTGTTTTTGTTTTTAAAACTCAAGTAAAAAAACAACAGGTTATTATTATTTATCAGAAATCTCTTATCAAGACAAGGCCCACCTAATTTTTTTTTTGGGTACGTTCTTTCCAAAAGAAGCACGGCAGGGGGTGCGGGGGAGCACGGCAGGGGCGGAGAGGGCGGGATGCAGAGCCTAGCTTGTGACGAGAAACGAGGGAGGCTGGGGGGGGGGGTGGGAGGGGGGGGGGGGGGGTTGTGTGTGGAGGTGGTGAAGGGTGTGGCTGCTAGGTTTGTGGCCGTCGATTGATTCTTTTTTTTAATTTAAAAAAAAGGGGAATGGTCTGAAAATGAGTGCTCAGCACCAGGACAAAAAGCAAAAGTTAGAGTGGGGGGCCAACTGCGCAGACACACTTCTTGGGCTACCATGCGACGTCTGGTTAGCAGTTATGGCCTTGCTAGAGCTGAAAGACGTCCTGACGTTGGCAAGCACCTGTCGGCGTGTCCAGCAGCTGTTCGAAAGCGAGAGCGAGATGTGGCAAGGACTAGGTTTTCCCCAAGAATCCAAATACTGGGACCGCGCGAATCACCCCGCGCAAAAGCTCCTCGAGCGATACAGGAAGGTCTGGAGCAAGGCGGGAGTAGGTTCCGCTACGTCGACTTGCGCAAGTTAACGCAACTTGTGTTGATCAAGGGTATGCACTTCGAAGAAGTAGATCTTGGAGGCTTTGCGCTGGAAATCAATAGTGTCCTCGAGACAATGCTACCAGAGGACTTACAGACATTAAGCCTCCTTGGCAGCCTGCACGCCGACCACCTTATCATGTACGACTGTTCTTTGAAGCTTACGCACTGGCCCCAAGGCCTTTCCGGGATAGATATCTTGTGCCGTATGCTGCAAAGTTTTGATAGACAACAGCTGCAACTGCCGCAGCTCCCGACGTTGCGTTCAGTGGGTTTTAAAGTAACAAATCCAGAAGGCCAAGCCTCGTCTGATCGACTATTCCAACAGCTCCTGGGCCTGCCGCTGCAAATGGAGGAGCTAAGCTTGTAAATTGCGGGCTAAGTCCTTTGCAGTTTCGGCGGCTGCTTGGGCGCTTTCGCAATCTCAAAAAGCTCGCGCTTGTTGACAGCAACAGGTCTAGCATTCTGGAAAACAAAGATTTTGCTGGGTGCGCCGGCCTGAACGTTCTAGATTTAACAGGCTTCGCTCTGGTAGACATTCGGGTTCTGAACCACTTCGACAGCAAGAGCCTGTACGAGCTGTACCTCCGTGACTGTCAGTGGCCGCGGAGCGGCCATGGCACGGCCGACAGTCAGGCACTGCAAGGGGCGCCCGCGCTACAAACTCTCTGGATCGAGGGCCCGCGTTCTGTCATCTCATTGACAGATCTTCCCCCGCTGCATCGGCTCCAGACCTTGGCCCTGGATAATCTTCCGGAAGGGCAGACCATAGATCTGCTGCATCTGGGTGAGCTAGGGCTGTCAGAGCTAGAAGAGCTCTCAATTACCTTTAGGAGCCCGATAGCCGTCAGAAGCCCAGCACGTTTGTTCAATTATCATCTGCTGCAACGCTTCCCCAAGCTTGAGGTCCTAAAGTTTGCAAAGGCTGCTCCAAAACCGGCAATTCGTATCATCAAGCTCTGGGTAAAAGAAAACCTGGCTGGCCTTGACTTCTACTGTGACTGCGACTAAAAAAAAGCAAGAGGCGCGCACTTCATTGACGATGAAAGAGAGAGAGAGAGAGAGAGAGACAAGAGAGTCCGTCCAGGCGGTCGATTTATGAGTCAGTCGAGGCCCTGCACGAGGGGTTTTTTTTAAAAAAGTAAACGCACCCGATTATATTAAAAAGAAAAAAAAAAAAAAAAAACTGTACAATAAAAAAAAAAGCTTTTTTATCAAAGACGCGGCCCAAATCGATTTTTTTTTCTGGGGCCGGGAGGAAATCTCACCTCGTTCTTTTCGGTCTTTTTGTCGTTAAGTTAGGTATTTCGGCGCGGCAAGATAATCACTGGGCCATGTTGGAGAATTTCTTCAACAACTGCTTGCCAAAGCGCGATGTTTTTCATGAACTTTGCTGGCCTTTCCAAGTCGGAAAATCGGGACTCCAATGTAGCAAATGTGCAAACTCTCGGACAGTTTCTGGGTTTTGCTTGAGATTTGATTTTCAACCCTCGTGCGCCATATTCCCCCCGCACAAACTCGTGCCAGGTGTTACATGTTCTGTTGTCAATGGCATCGACTGCATGAGCTACAACGCTCTCTCGGGTCTCAACGTCTGGACCCAACATGCAACTGAACATGCCAAGCAGAAATAATACCCCAGCGTGAAGTGTGCCTTGGTGCTTCGCAATGTACGTGTTCAGCACATACCGACATCTGTCTTCTGTCATATTCCGTCCTTTTGCTTTGAGTTCATCTGCCATCAATCCTGCAAAACATGTCTGGAACTCTTGCTTCTGTGCAAAAGAGACTTCCGTTGCCGGAAAAGGCTGACGATATAGCGACTTGACACATCGTGTTGCAAAACTTGTGCTACGACTGTACACGTCCTTGTTTTCTCCATACCTTGCGCCTTCGACAAAGGTTGTAAACAGTCTCCATCGTATTTCGGCCTCCTCACTGTAGCCAACATCATGCGTCAATGGCTTGGTTTCCAAATACTTAGTAAGCTTTCCTGCGATGCTATCCGCGCGAATAATGCGATCCTCCCAACTACTGATTAGCTGTTCTAGCGCTTGCACTTTGCTGCAGTATTTATGAGGGACATAGCCGCAGAAATATTCGGCCAGCCAAACTAGTTGGCGTTGTTCGAGTTGTTTGTCGCTAATCTTTCGCCACCTTTAAACTTCGTCCGTCGGGTTAGTTGACACAGCGGCCGTTAACGCTTGTACGGGCTGGGTCTTTGTATCTTGCCTGATCGTGGTCCCTTTGTATGCCATATCCGCGAGGACCTCCCGCCAAGCCAAAGGACCGCTCTGGGATACAGTAGCATCCAATTCATTTCGTTTGTTTTGCACTTGCGTTTCGACTTCAGCCCACGGTACCGTGTGCCTACTTTTGCCGTTACTCGAGATGCAGATTGTTCCATGGTTTTTTTTTAAAGCAAATGGAGGATTGTCCACGGCCAAGAGTTAGCCTCTGCAATCCCTTCTTTGCCGATGATTTGTTTTCCTTCTGCTTCTAGCTGCTCGAACGTGTATGATGTCATCGGCCTACCAGCCATAAGCGCAGGACTCTGCTCTGACGTGCAGGTTTTTATTATTATTATTATTATTATTATTATTATTATTATTATTATTATTATTATTATTGGACACCGTGATAGCCCAGTGGTCAAGTTCTACCATCTGGGCCCTGTCGCCAGTTCGATTCCCGTCGGTGCCACCAGTATTTTCATTGAACATACCGGTCTATTTCTGGACCAGTATTTTCATTGAACATACCGGCCCGTCTGGAAGTGTTGGAACTGCCCTTGCGGGGGTGTCATTAGAGCCTATCGTCAATTCTTCGTACTCCCCTCACGGGTGAGACGATGGAGGCGCATGTGCAGAAATGCATCAGCCATTGACAGAGAAGCACTATTATTATTATTATTATTATTATTATTATTATTATTATTATTATTATTATTATGGACACCGTGATAGCCCAGTGGTCAAGTTCTACCATCTGGGCCCTGTCGCCAGTTCGATTCCCGTCGGTGCCACCAGTATTTTCATTGAACATACCGATCCGTCTGGACCAGTATTTTCATTGAACATACCGGCCCGTCTGGAAGTGTTGGAACTGCCCTTGCGGGGGTGTCATTAGAGCTTATCGTCAATTCTTCGTACTCCCCTCACGGGTGAGACGATGGAGGCGCATGTGCAGAAATGCATCAGCCATTGACAGAGAAGCACTATTATTATTATTATTATTATTATGATTATTATTATTATTACAGCCCAATGGCCTCAAGGCGTTAAACTGTGACGCCAACTCATAACCCTTTGGTGGTAGATGCTGGGGAGGAGGGTCGTTGCGCGCGTAAAAGATCTTAAACTCCGCATATGCTGGTTGATAGCCCAGGACCCAGCAGACACCAGATTGTTATGGGTGGGGTTTCGAGGCAGCTCTAGGAACCGCGCTTGGTGTATGCACTTGCACATTCGGTGACGTCTTGCAAGAGGTTGCTGGGACTGCGGAATAACCTCGGCTTAGTGCAGTCTTGCCCTCAGGAGCTCCATCGGTGGCCCGATCATCAGGCGAGAGACTGACACGGAGGGGGTGGAGGACCTCGAACAAGGGTATTGGAGGCTTATGTCCGTTGAGGATATGCCATTAGCTGCATCAGTACGCCTCAGATATATTGTTATTATTATTGTTATTATTATTATTATTATTAAGGGAGTACATAGGCCATCGGTCCTTTCCATGGGCTGATTGGTATAAAGCTCCTAGAGTAATGTTCTATGCCGTCACTTCCTTTATTCCACCGATTGGTGTGGAGACTTTCCTTATGGAATGGAGGACTGGATGCACATGGCCTTTTGGCTCAGCAATTGGCAGGAGATACACTATTATTATTATTATTATTATTATTATTATTATTATTATTATTATTATTATTATTATTATTATTATTATTATTATTATTATTATTATTATTATTATTATTAGGGAGTACATAGGCCATCGGTCCCTTTCCATGGGCTGATTGGTATAAAGCTCCTAGAGTAATGTTCTATGCCGTCACTTCCTTTATTCCACCGATTGGTGTGGAGACTTTCCTTATGGAATGGAGGACTGGATGCACATGGCCTTTTGGTTCAGCAATTGGCAGGAGATACATTATTATTATTATTATTATTATTATTATTATTATTATTATAGACACCGTGATAGCCCAGTGGTCAAGTTCTACCATTTGGGCCCTGTCGCCAGTTCGATTCCCGTCGGTGCCACCAGTATTTTCATTGAACATACCGATCCGTCTGGACCAGTGTTTTCATTGAACATACCGGTCCGTCTGGAAGTGTTGGAACTGTCCTTGCGGGGATGTCATTAGAGCTTATCGTCAATTCTTCGTACTCCCCTCACGGGTGAGACGATGGAGGCGCATGTGCAGAAATGCATCAGCCATTGACAGAGAAGCACTATTATTATTATTATTATTATTATTATTATTATTATTATTATTATTACCAAGAAAATGCAAGCAAAACTGCGCAGTGTGTGTGTGTGTGTGGGGGGGGGGGGGGCGAAGCACGGAAGGAGGTGTTTGGGAGGGAGG
The DNA here is from genome assembly GCA_019918135.1 of Paulinella micropora. Taxonomy (NCBI): domain Eukaryota; phylum Cercozoa; class Imbricatea; order Euglyphida; family Paulinellidae; genus Paulinella; species Paulinella micropora. The sequence continues at coordinate 70,067 of WBZZ01002908.1, forward strand.
GAGGGGGACATTTCCCCCCCCCCCCCCCCCCGTTCCCCCCAGACTTCGCGTACTATTCCACACCCCTGCGTGCAGGCCCCCCCCCCCCCCCCGCGCGTCTTTCCTGTCAGTCCCCTTCCTTCTTTCATCCCGAGGACAGCGTTTGCACAAAAAAAAAGGAGAGGGGGGGGGGGGCACGGCACGCAACAAAAGTTCACCCCAAGCTTTTTATCGAGGCTAGCGCGACTGCGGGAAATGAAGGGAAGAAAAGGGTAGTGCCAAAAACAAAAAGAAAAAAAAGATGAAACGAAATGGCAAGTCTCGGCTGGAACAGAAATTTTTTATTATTTAACTTCGTTTAGTTGTATAAAGGACTTTGTGTTGTAGCTGTTGCATTGATCATCTGGGGTCAGGACGTTCTCATAATACAGAAAAGTCACGTCGGCGTAAGCGTCATTGTACATCTTTCTGTTCTCTTGTCGCCATTCTAAAATGTCAAAAAGTTGCCCAACGTGCAATGTGTGACGCCAAGAAGGACGTCACATTTTTAGCCAAAAAGTATTGCTCCAAGGAGGAGCAAGAGTGGTTTGCAGAGGTTCTGCACCACTCCGAGCTAACTCGGATTGTTTGGGACGGGTTGGATGGGGAGGGCGGTTTACCAGGTAGGCCTGGCCATTTTGCAATGGCAGACAAGTCTGGGTTAGATGGGAGGCTCATGTTCGTGTGCTTGGCGATTTGCCAGAGGATGTGTGGGCAGTGCCTGCAGATCGTGCTGCTGCCCAAGAGGACGTTGAAAAGTTGTCGGACGAGGAGAGGCTGTGGGTTGCCCGAACCAATTTCGTCAATGAGGCTAAGGCCCCAAACCATCCCCCATGGTACGGGACACAGCTTTTGAGCGAAGAGGCTAAGAGGGCCCATAATTGGCATGATGAAAATCGTTTTCCCGCTCCACATCTCAGAGTTTCGGCAATTCTCGCTGATGACCCAACTGGGGACGGGTTAAAAAAAGCAACCGTGAAAGAGCTGAAGTCGTGGCTATCAGAGCAGGGGCAGAGGCGAAGTGGCACCAAGGTAGTGCTTATTCAGAGAGTATTGTCTGTCTTTGGTGATGCTGCTAAGCAGGCTGACAGTGTCGAGCCGGTACGCGCTGCGGGCGATGCCAGGCGGAAAAGGAAAAGGCTGGATCGATCAGAAATAGACGAGAAATCAAAAGCGTCATCATCAAGTAGTGGAAGCTCGGACGATGAGCCGCTCTTGCGGGCGCCGAGAGGGCCAAACAGCAGGAATATCCCACACAGCGGCGCGAATTAGGGTGCGGCGTCAGTTTGCCAAAGTCTATGGCATTGATGACGAGGCACTGGAGGCTGTTGAGAGGGCTGAGAATGATTTGCGAAGCGACATGTCAGAATCTTCCTCTGAGGGGTGGGAGCCAATAAACGCATTGAGCGATCTGTAAAATTATCTGTTCAAATGATTTTATATCAAATTCAGGCAGCTGCGTGCGTTTAGGACAGTTCTTGTCATTTTGACTTAGGCAAATTTTGAAAGCCGGGGGCAAAAACGGGTGGCGGTGTATTTGTTATACATATCCATACACCCGGTGGCCCATGCTAATATAAATAGTATATTTAGCTTCTCCATCATGTATTCATCGAGTCCAGCGCAAAAATCCGGCCTAGAAATGGCTCCTGAGTTGTTTTGTATTTATGACTTAGGCAAATTTTGAAAGCCGGCGGCAAAAACGGGTGGCGGTGTGTTTGTTATACATATTCATACACCCGGTGACCCATGCTAATATAAATAGTAAATTTAGCTTCTCCATCATCTATTGATGAAATCCAGAGCAAAAATTCTGCCTAATATGGCCTCCTGAGTTATTTTCTATTTATAACTTAGGCGAAATTTGTATGTGGTGCTTGCACATGGTAGTGCCACCCGTCACCAATATTTTCTGGTAAACGGTGCAATACCGACTTGAAACTAAGTTGTGGATAGTTGAAATAATGTTATTCAATCAATATTATGCAAAAAGAACGGAAAAAAAGCGGCAAACAGAGGCAAAAAATCAGCAAAATCATGCATTAATATTTGCCGACAGTTTTGCTGATTTTGCCACTTTTAGATGTTCAGGCGGCTTGTAAAATAGTCTAAACTTATTACTTTTCCAATAATTATGATTATTTATCATTAATACATTCTAGGAACGTATAAAACTTGCTGAAATTTGCCGATCATTTGCCTATAGCATATGCGGCAAAACGTACTAGTTCTTTTGGGCGGCGGCGATGTTATACGTACCCCCTCTCGCTTCTACCTCGTGCCAGATTTTCATCAGGTGGGGCATCGATCTCACTATTGAATGGGCAAATTGATTGTCGTGATTCTTGGCCATGTCAAGTACCCCGTAATCTATGATGGCTAAAAGCTCTGAGTAAAACTCGTTCTCTTTACCGTCTGGGTCATAACACAGTCCTTCTTTCACTACTATCGGTTCAGCTCCCTTCGTCAGTGTGAATAGCAACCTAGCTATCTCTGTCTTCTCAGGTCTTGGATGTCCTTCGCTATGTCTGAACTCACACTCCCACTTAGCTCTTTCCTTAGCTTTCGTGCTTTCAGTGTTCTTAGCTGCTCTCTTCTCTATGAATGTTTCTCTCGTGATCAATGGTGTGCCTGCTGCATGTTTCAGAAATACTTCGTTCACTGCCCAAAACACATTTGTCACATCTACTTCAGCCACTCTCTCTCCGTCCTTCTTCGTCATTCTCACGACATCTCCTGTCTCATCGTCGATTACACACAGGTTGTTCAGCTGTTCACTTATTCTCTTCAAGTCTTCAAAGCCTATCACCTTTCCGTGTTGTGTGTCTCTTTTACTGCTCTTCCCCACAGGTGTGTTGTGTGTGTGTGTGTGTTACCTGTTGGCTGTGCCTGTGATTCTACACTGTCTCCTACCCTGTCTAACGGGGACGGACCTTGTGGTAGCAGCGATGGAGGCCAGCACTTCCCCTCCCTCGTCCCGCCTCTACGCTCAAAAGCGTCCGTGATTGCTGTCCCCTTTTCAGCTCTAGTCCCGCCGGTCCCTGCCTCGTTCCCTGGCAAAACAGCAGCATTCCGTGAAACTGTACTAACTACTTTCTTACCGGGTTTTTCGACATGGTCGTAGCCAACGTCGCGTACAGGAGCAGCGGCTCCACAGCCATGAACACCCTTAAGTGCCTGATGACGGCAGTTGCAGTGGTGGTAGTAGGGCTCAACATAGCCGAGATGTGCTTGGGTCAGGGACCGTTGCGCGTTGTGATGGGTTTGCTAGAGATTTTGGTCACTTTCTTATTTCTGGTATGCGCGCTGCAGAAAGATGAGTACTGGAACGTGCTCACTATGGCCTGCACAGTGACTGACTTGTACTACGCGGTAAGTTTGGTTGATTGAGCACAGTGGCAGCTTGGCCGGGGTGGGGGGGGGGGAGGAGGGAGAGGGGGGGGGGGTCTGAACCTAGCAATTCAAGAGTGACCAATTGCTCAGAAAAAAAAAGGCATGCATTTGCTGGACACAACTTGCAAAAGACTTGATACGATTTCAGTTCAAGGGCGGGGGGGGGGGGGGGGAAGGCTGCTTATTAACGGGTTTGACAGTAAGGAATGGCTTCTAGCTCAGCACAACAGAGCTCGTTCCCCAGCGACCCCCACTTTTCCAGTCCCCCCCCCCCCCTTCTCTCCTCTCCTCCAAATCAAAAAACAGAGAAGACCCGACGCGTCTATTTTTTGTCTCTGCTGCCCTTTTCTATTCGAAAATAGAACAGTGCGAGAGGGAAAATTACAACAACAAAAAAAGTGGGGGAGGCGAAAGAGGGTAGTTCTTAGCGGCTCTTTTCTTTTTGGCCACGTTATCTGTGGAATAAAAAAATTTAATATAGGGAAAGTAATAACATTATAGGAGGATGAAATCCTCGGCTCCAAGAAAAATGCAGGACACAGGCATGCGCTCAGTCAAACGCCAGTGTCATCGATTACCAGAGCAAGCACTTCAACTCGACAGCCTGCCGCTTGACGTCTGGGCACTAGTTTTCTCTTGCGTGACAGACAACCCGTTGTGGTTATTTGCGGTATGGGCGTTTGTTTGCAGACAAGCGCAGGGGGTGCCCTAGGGTGTTTCCTCAACTGTTTATCAAAGGCTTCCCCAGGCCGACCGAGGTCCCTAAGCACACGTGGAGGGATTGGGACGAAATTACGTGCGTACGCATCGACGGGCCGCGACCCGCCAGAGACACAATCTTGCAAAATATTGTAGAAGCCGGAACCCGTGTGCAAAGGCTTGAATTACGCGACGGCATATCCGACGATGACCTGGCACAGGCCGCGGTCGTAAGTGGACTATGTTGTCTGGGGAGGAGATCCCTTTCACGGGTAAGGGAAGGATTCGAATGGCCAATCAGTCCGCTCACAGACCTAGCGCCGTGCGACCGTTATTTAAACCTGACATATTGCGACCAAGTCACTATCGACGAGCTTAGCTCTTATATCAAGAATGTCAAGCCGTGCACGTTGGTCCTCAAGAATCTTCAACAGTTTCCATCCGACGGATTGTGCCAGGTTCTGTCGAGCAGCACTACACTGCGACAGCTCGATCTCTCCTCTGTAGGAATCGGGGACCTGCACTGACTAAAATGTCTCAGTGAGCTGCGCTACTTGGACCTTTCACACAACAACGCGCTCACTGATGCCATGTTTGAAAACCTGGCTACTTTACACGAGCTACGAACGCTGTACCTGCATCATTGTTGGAAAATCACGGGGGCGGGGCTTCTTCAAGCTTTCTCTGGGCTTAAGCAGTTACGGCATCTGAACCTCAACAATGCGCTGAGACTCACCAGCGTTTCCTTCGTGCTAAACCTGAGCCAGCTGCGCAGGCTGAGCCTCGGCTTTAATGAACTCGGCGATGACGCGTTGCAGCCTCTAGCTAACCTGAAGAACCTGCGGCGCTTAGATTTGAGCTGCAATGACAATCTCACCGACGCAGGGCTCGTGCACCTGTCTTCTTTGCGAAAGCTAGAGCAGCTAGTGCTTTGCAGATGCAACTCTATCACCGGCATAGGAATCAGAGCTTTATCTGACAAGAAGAAACTCAGCAGGCTAGATCTCAGTGCGTGTGCACTATTAACTGACGTCGGGCTCGGCTATTTACCGCCCAATCTGCAGGCGCTACGTCTTGCTGACTGCAAGCTCTTGATGCGGGGCTTGCTCACCTGTCGCGCCTGGAGCGGCTGCAGGACTTATGTCTAGCAGGCTGTAAGCAGATTACTGATAGCGGGCTAGAAAATTTGCAGTCCTCCGTTGATCTGCAAAGGCTAGATCTGTCTGGTTGTACAAAACTCACCGGTCAAGGGCTCCAGTTTGTGCCCTCAGTGAATTTGGTAGAACTAGATTTGACGTTCTGTCCCAGGCTGGATCCACGGTTTATTAGGAAATTCACTAGCAGAGACATCGTTAAGTACAACACATGAAGAGAGAGATCATAGCTTTTTTTTTCTTTGGTCCCTTTCGTCGTTTCTTGTTTTCTTTCTCGATCGTCGCTCCTCCTCTCCCCTACAGCTTTTTGTTTTGGTGGAAGGGGGGAGGGGGCGGCCTTTTGAAAGGGGCGCAAAAAACCTTATAGCTTCTTCACTCTAGCTACAGCGCAAACCTTCTCCCCTTCTCTCTCGTCCCCCCCTGGCCCGCGCGTCATTCTCTCGCCGGCCCCCCCCCCCCTCTCCACTTTAGTGGGAGGGGGGGGGAGGGCAGGCGCCAAGAAAAAGGGCGTTTTTTTTCGACGGGGGCGGCGCGGGGTGGAGGGGGGGTTCTGTGGAGTATTTGGGGGTAAAATAGTAAATTCGGGCGTCGTGGTCTTATTTTTTAAACATACCACGAACAAGGAGACAAAGAGACTCTCGCCCACCTTTTTTTACATACTTTTTTAAAAAAAAGCATCAAAGAGAAAAAAAAGGAAGCTCTTTTTGCAAACTCTGGTCCCTTTCTTCGTTGCAAATGCAAAAAAATGTCAGACGTCCGCGGCTGTAGGAAGGTCGAAGAATTGTACGAACTGATCGAGCGGCATGCGAACAGCCATAAGAGCCATAAGGACTGCTACAAGTTGTTAGAAGCAGCAAATACAATAATTAGCAAAGACGAAAGTAAACAAGCCGTGGCGGCTGGCAAGGGGGTAGTGGCTGGCAAGGTGACATACGTGAAGTACTACCGCGGCATGCCGATCATGTGGAATAACAAGCTCAACTGGGACGACTACCATGTCATGGTAGAATTCATTGTCGACAAGATAGATTCAAGGACGTTGGGGTCTTGGCTGCTTTACGTGGTTCCTTTGAGCATAAGCCGCTTATACAAAGTACAACATGCGATATTGGATCAAGCAAGACAGATGGAGCAGCCGAGCAGGCGCAGGATAGTTGTACTGTGTTTGAATCAAGGGGTCATACCGATCACGCTTGACCTTGGGCGGTCGGACGCTGCAACAATACATACAAGAATGAATACGCAAGTATAGAGATGATGATTCTTACTAGGCTCTTTGATGTAGGGGATTATATCCGCGCCATCCGGACTGTCGTCCACACCGTGCCAATGCTTTTGCGCGTCGCCCCACGTTTTTACTCTAACCCTTGGCATGAACTTACTCTCTTCTGTCCCGGCTGAGTACTTCCAAGCTAATGGTCTATTCCAGTACTTAAGACTAGGATTAATGCTCTCGGCAAAGTAACACTCCCAATCAAATTCCGATTGCAAAAGGAGAAGACAGTATGACTCTATGTTTTACTTGAACCCTAACATGAGCTTGAAAGGGCCTGAGCGAAATTGGTGGTCATGAGGGTCGTGTTATAGCCAAGGTAACGAAGAACAAAAAATTTCTGGTCCTAAATGGAATGAGAGTGTTTTGTGACCATCCTATGCGTCTCTATGTCTGCCCTCCAAGTCTTTCGAATGATGTGGCACAGAAACATCATGGTTGTGTCTGCCATGTTTTCAATACCTCCATCCCAGTCTATGTACAGTTTGATCGCCGCCTTAGTGCGGGGGTGAAACATCTCCCACCGCAATAGCCAGTACAGAAAAGTAATATTTGAGTTGGGAGTGTGGGCGATATTGGGCAAGTGACACAAGATAAAGTTTTTGTCGTGTGCGTACATAGTGGCCCCCCCAGCATGAATCCGGACTACTTACCTGTCCTTAAAGTCGGAGGAGCCGCGGGAGCACCAAGGCAACTGGAATGGTCGGGTCATGTCAATCGTCATGGCTGTAACTCTCTGAACGTCCTTGCTCCTGAAATGGGGGCAACAATGAAAACCTAAAGTGCGACTGAAATGATTACCCTTCCACCGAACGCCTTAGGCTCCCACGCCTCTGAGCGCGGTGAAGCTTGTTGTGTATCCGATTGCGCATTCTCCAATGATCGGCTTCTGCTTTT
>WBZZ01002908.1:82500-94482 GCA_019918135.1 Paulinella micropora
GATCAATTCAATTCACAAATTGAATTTGAATTACAGGAACCGGTGAAGCCCAAGACTAAGGCTGGTCAGAAGGAGCTTGTGTATACTCCAACGCCTTTCCAAGTCCTTGCTTTCACCTCTCTCTCTCTCTCTCTCTCTCTCTGTTCATATAGGTTATTCAGTCATTTCTTTACGTTTATAATTTCAGTTCACAAATTGAATTTGAATATTAATTGCAGGAACCGGTGAAGCCCAAGACTAAAGCTGGTCAGAAGAAGCACGGGCCAAAAAAATCTGCACAAAAGCCCGCAGTGAAAAAGCAGAAGAAAGCCGGACATAAGAAGCCGACTCCTGCACCCGAAGAAGGCGAGGATTCCGATCCTGAAGACCCGCCCTCCGAACCACCCGAAGAAGGCGAGGATTCCTTATCTACACTCGATCCTGAAGACCCGCCCTTCGAACCACCCGTCACAATCTCAAGTCTCAAATTAATCATGCGTGAGCTCATTGCAGCAAGAAAGCAGAAAGAAAACAATCACGCAGAGAACACGCACAAACAACCACATGTTCCAAGCGCACAAACATCACCAGCCGATGCCCAGCTTGAAAAGCTCGCAGCTCAAGCTGAAGCTAATAAACGCTCTCAGTTGGAGCAAGAAGTCACACGATTGAGACAAAAAATAACTGAGATTGAAGTGAGTGTGCCTGTTGTTGCATCTGTGTTGCGCGATACTGAAGATAGCCAATTGCAATTGCATCAGTCACAACCTCATCGACAACAACATGCACGAAACGACAGTTACTACCCATGATGCAATATAATGTCATGGTTGAGCAGCGAATCGCTCGAAATCAAATGTTCAACCAATTGTTTCATTGATGGAGCGGCAAGTTTGCATATATATTATATGTCATAACTGATGTAAAGCTCAAGGCTAGCTTAGGTGGTATTTGTTTTCTTTCATAATATTAACGTTAACTACTAACTAGTGAGCTTCATTTTTGTTAATTGTAGAATTATTAAATCTGCTTTTTCAAATTATCTGTTTAAATGGTTCGTGTCAAATTCAGGCAGCTGCGTGCGTTTAGGACCGTCCTTGTCATTTTGACTTAGGCAAATTTTGAAAGCCGGCGGCAAAAACGGGTGGCGATGTATTTGTTATACATATTCATACAGCCGGTGGCACATGCTAATATAAATAGTATATTTAGCTTCTCCATCATGTATTCATCGAGTCCAGCGCAAAAATCCGGCCTAGAAGTGGTTCCTGAGTTGTTTTGTATTTATGACTTAGGCAAATTTTGCAAGCCGGCGGCAAAAACGGGTGGCGGTGTGTTTGTTATACATATTCATACACCCGGTGACCCATGCTAATATAAATAGTAAATTTAGCTTCTCCATCATCTATTGATGAAATCCAGAGCAAAAATTCTGCCTAATATGGCCTCCTGAGTTATTTTCTATTTATAACTTAGGCGAAATTTGTATGTGGTGCTTGCACATGGTAGTGCCACCCGTCACCAATATTTTCTGGTAAACGGTGCAATATCGACTTGAAACTAAGTTGTGGATAGTTGAAATAATGTTATTCAATCAATATTATGCAAAAAGAACGGAAAAAAAGCGGCAAACAGAGGCAAAAAATCAGCAAAATCATGCATTAATATTTGCCGACAGTTTTGCTGATTTTGCCACTTTTAGATGTTCAGGCGGCTTGTAAAATAGTCTAAACTTATTACTTTTCCAATAATTATGATTATTTATCATTAATACATTCTAGGAACGTATAAAACTTGCTGAAATTTGCCGATCATTTGCCTATAGCATATGCGGCAAAACGTACTAGTTCTTTTGGGCGGCGGCGATGTTGTATACGTTGAACGCATATTTGCGTAAGTTACACTCAGGCGATGCCCAGAAGTTTTTTTATTCCAGAACAGGCAGCACAGAAGAGAAAGGAGTTTGATAGGAAGAGAAGGGAGATAGACGGACACTCAGACCCAGAAGAGGAAGATGAGTACGACCCGGAAAACCTAGAACACTCTAGAAACTCAGACGAGATTAGGGCAGGTGTACCCATAAGCTATAGATCCTTATTGTGAAGCACAAGAAGAGCTGGACTGGCTGCACGAGGAGAGGTTTGAACAAGAAAGGAAAGAAAGGCTCCAGAAGAAAGAGAAAGAGAAGGACGAGGAGCAGGATCACAACCTCATAGTAGACGACAGCAAGACGGTAGGTCGAAAAGAGAAGATAATAGTACAGGACAGTGGATCATCAAGAGACATAGCCTGTACACCACACATCTTGCGCAACGTTCGAGAGATTGAACCCGTTAGCTTAGTCACCGGAAACGGAGAGAGTGTAGTGAGAGACATGGGGGAAGCACGATTGACAAGAATCGATGGATCGGGAAAACCAGTTTTGGTGAAGAAAGATATGTTGTTGGACACTAGGGTACCGGTTAACATCATTGTGTACAGGAAACATGGACCACAACCACCACCGGTCTATTATCCACCAGAACGGGCAACTACTCATCCTTAAGCACCCCATAAGGATAAAAGAGAGTGACGTGATCGTGAGGCGGAGGATGACACCTGGCATGCTTTATCGCTGGGACAACGAAAAGGACAAGCCCCTCAACATAAACGAGCGTTACGACCCCAAAGTGAAAGAGGGAAGAAGAAGACGGGGAAAACGGGGCGGGAAGCCCCAAAGAGAGAGAAAAAGAGAGCAAACAAGCGAGAGTAAGTGAGAGCGAGGAAGCTAGAGGCAGCATTTTATATGCTATGTATCCTGAGAAAGGTAAGAAGGGTAAACCGATTGACATTTATGTCATACATCAGTGTAGCGGTGATAAGGCATTACCAAAGACCTATGCATTAGGCAAGGCAATGGGAAGGAAGTGACAGGAAACGAAGATAGAGTTAGATTTTGCGAAGCCTGTATGATGGGGAAAGCTAAAGTGTTACCCCGATTTAAGGTTAATAGAATTAGAAGAGCGAGTTACCCTTGTGAAACTTTGCATCTAGATACTTCCGGACCGTGGGCGGTCATGTCAATTGACGGTAAGTACTATAAGTTTTGCGTAACAGACGATTACTCGGGGTACATCAAGGATTTTTATTTACGTTACAAGAGCGAATTTGTAGAATGTTTGAAGCAAGCTGTAGCATGGTTTGAGAGGCAGACAGGAAGGAAAGTCAGACAGATCACTTGTGACAACGAGTTCGATGTCCCAACTGAAGTCATAGAGTGGTGGAAACCACTTCAATTCATTTGGAAGACTAGCGCTCCAGGTGACAAAGATTGCAATCCCATAGCTGAGAAGGTCAATGACATCACAGCCGGACCGGCCCGGGCCATGCGATACGATGCTAACTTGCCTCCACAGTTTTGGGCAGAAATGGAACATACCGCCACAACCTTGCACAACATTCTACCGGCCACGACAGGACCTAGGAAAGGCACTTCGCCATTCGAGCAATGTCTTGGCTACAAGCCAGCTACAATGTCTTGGCTACAAGCCAGCTATCAGACAACTAAAACCTATAGGATGTTTAGGTGTAATGTATATAGGAAAGCAGGTAGGGAAAGGAAACTATAGGGAAAACTCGTGATGTTGCTTGATTACGATGTGTTTAAAGAAATATACAGAGTTTGGGATGGTCGTAAGATCATCACTAACGTGCTTAATGTACGCTTTGACCCCAATGTAGTTGGTAAGGAGGCTCACCCACCCAGAGAAGTCAGATGGGACGACGAGGAATCTGAGGGGGAGAGTAGTGACACCGGACAGCTAGAACAGCCACTAGATGAACCCAAACTTAAAGTTGAGGGGAGTTAGACAAACATGAGGAGTTACAGGAAGACAGGGACACTTTTGGTCCAGATTGCGGTCTCACATCAGAGTCGAAGGTAGAACTAGCTGATAACAAGATGATGGGCTAACACCCGTCACATCGTTAGAGGCGCAAAGCCCCGAAGCAGACCACCCCAGTAGGAGGTACGTAGAGGGAGACGCGCCCAACAAGGGCCTGACTTGGGAGCAAAGTGACAAAATCACACCAGTAACATAGTGAGAGGGAAACGAGAAACAAAAGTTAGGACACCAGTCACACAACCACCTCCAGAAAAGAAGGCAGCAGTTAAAGCAGCTATATTGACAGGAGAGAGAGTTAGTGTGCCGGGAGTAGCTTTCGGAGAAGAATGGGCCAAGGAAGAATATGGAGAAAATTGGCAGTCTGTAAAATGAGAAGGAAAAGTTTTAGAGCCATGCGAGAAAGAAGACAGACTTAAAGTCCGTAAAATGCCTAAGCCCAGTCACTTCGTAGTCTTTGACGACGGTCAAGTAGAAAATATGTTAGACAGCGAGATTAGAAAGTATTGGATAGATAGGATAAGACCAGTCGGAGAATTAGAGCACCCCGAAATGTCCGCAGAAAGTATCGTAGAGGATCACACCACTGCGTTACTGTATCTGATATTGAAGGTACCAAAGGCAATCGTAGATGAGGGCTTAACTGCAAAAGAATTGAAAGCAGGAATGGATGAAGAGATTGAAGCTCTGAAGTATTTGAACACTTACACGTGGGTAAGCCCCAAGGAAGCGAAAGAAAAAGGAGTAAAAGTAGTGAGACTCACATGGGACCATAAAGTTAAACTAGATGAGAAAGGACGTAAGTTCATAAGTCAAGGTTAGCTTTGAGGGGAGATATGCTAGAGCCATGAGTTAGCTATAACCCTGATCAATTGTTTGTACCATGCGCCGCGCATCGCTCATTACTCTTTTTGTCTAAGCTTGCAGCATGGCATGGACATAAGCTATATGGTATAGACTTCAAAAATGCTTATCTAAATGCACACATGCATAACCCTGTTTATGCTTATGCACACGATGGGATAGACAGAGAGAAGCATGAGGGCATAATATGGAGAGTAGACGGAGCTCTGTATGGCGCGCCGCAAGCTGGTAGGAGACGGTATGCGATGTTAGCCCCTAAGTTAGAGGAATTAGGATTCACTGGTTACTAGACTCAGATTTATGTATGTTCGTAGAAAAGGATAAGCCGATAAGAGATGCTATCATAGGTATTTTCCATGTAGACGATCTTATTTTCTCAGCTCCTAACGAACAAGCGTACGACCGTTTCGCTAGTAAACTAGAAAAGTTTTATGCTCTTAAACGTTTGGGAGTGGCTAAGGAGTTTAAAGGGATAGAAATAGTTCAGAAAGGAGGACGCATTTTATTGCATCAGAATAAGTATCAGAAACAGATTTTAAAGGATGTAGGATATGCCGATGTCAGACCAGTTAGTACTCCTAGTGCTGAGCATGAGCCCGAACCCATGGGAGAAACAAGCGCCCTTAGGAAACATTCGATACCTAATTTGGTAGGGAAACTTTTGCTTCTAACTAAGATGACACGTCCAGATGCAGATCAAGCACTGAATGCAGCTAGTGTAATGCAAACAGTAGACCCAGGACTTGCTTATGCTTTATTAGGTAGGATCTTCAGGTATTTGAAAAGTTCGTATCGCGGTATTGCATTTCACAGGCCTAGATCATCTCAAAAAAGAAGGACATACCCGCGGATTACTCTATGGCCCGATGCAGCACATAAGGACTGTAAGAAAACCGGAAAGTCACATACAGGTTATGTAGTGCTTTGGGGAGGAGACCCGGTAGCTTGGTTGTCAAAGCGACAGACGAGGATTGCACTTAGTTCTAATGACGCTGAAATTTTCGCAGCAGCGGAGTGTATACGGGAAGGATTGGCTATCCGACATATTACGGAAGAATTAGAAATAGCACAGAAGGGACCGATAGAAATTTATGAGGATAACGCACAGACTATCTTAGCAGCCGAAAGGGGAATGTCAGGCCCACGCACTAAACATTTACCCCTAGAACTTCATTTCATTCATCACGCACAGAGAGACAATGAGATTAAATTTGTAAAGGTAGGAACAAAAAACAAATCGCACACGTACTAACCAAACATGTTCCTAAAGATCAATTTGAATATCTCGTTAGTAAGTTTATGGTAAAACTTGATCCATGAGTTTATATCTCAAGTCTGCAAACTCACGCTAAATACGCAAATTTACGCATAAGTCAACTTATCTTGTTCTGTTGTGAGTTTTCTCTCTTTGGAAGTGTGCAGGAAGTGTCTTGCGCAGGTAGTTGAGCGGCACATTGAGGCGATGTTCCAGTTGAAGTGAAAGTCGAGCGCGAACGCGAGGCGTGTGGAAGCACCACCATCGATCGTGTAACGCGGCAAGAACAAGGACATCAGCAGTCGAAGCGGTCTTCACGACGAGTAGTTTTTATTTTCAGCGGAATGGCGAATTTAACTAATTATATGTGACTCATTGAGTCAGGAATGTAATTCAGTAACGTACTAATTTGATCAACCTGGAAGACCTATGCTGAAGCTTTTATCGACGAGTTCGAGATGGGCGGCCAATTTGGCAAAGAAGCAGCAACGTTGGACTGAACAGGAATGGCAATTTATCAGTTTTGTGACCTAACATCATTTCGGTATTAATTTAAAATGGCTGCCATTATCGCATTGCAATAGTTGTTAATCGTAGATGTATTGATTAGTAATTTGCATATCGACATAGAACTAAGGGGGAGCGTTGGTAGGATAACTACGTTTACTATTAGTAATTACTTTGTGAGTGGGAAGTAATTTATTCGTATAGTCAAATGACAGTGTAGTTCTAGTCAATAAGAGTAACGGACGTAACTGTCTATATTGATATTCAGGATTGGACAATAATGATTGTGTAATAATTAGTCGTGCGGACTTAATTTCAGTTTTGTTATTACCTTTGAGTTTGTCATAAAATCATCGAGGAACTATTAACGTACTAGAATACAAAGCAAAAATCAATTTATTTCAAACTAATTTCCAAAATTTCCCTGTTTTTTTCATGTCATAGGTGCACTGGCAAATTTTGCTTTTTTACATTGAATTCCATTTCCTTTTTTACCTATATCAGCTTGTATTTTTATCACTCTGACCGTACGACTCATCCTTCCACTTCAACTCTCTTACATCCGTTACTACGCCACACAACCAAAACCTATTCTACGCCACAACCTTCCAACTCAGAACGTTCGTCGGGAGCACAGCTCCAAAGCCCTGGAGACTACACACACAACTTATCCTTTCCCCAATCATGATCTTTGCCCTTTCACTTAAACTAAAACTTGAACTTACTTAATCTTTTGCAAAGGGGTGAGCACGGTCACTCGTGGTCTGGTAAACCCCTGTTATTAAATAACTATTTCCTGAAAGTCAGTTCTGCTATCTACTTGCGGATTAAAAGTGTCGATTGGCATCGTGGCTTCTAACGGAGCCTACTCTCTCAGCAAACCGGAGTGCAAAGGTATTAGCCTCAGGTACGTGAGTGAGCGGGTAATTACCTAATCTGTAATGCCCCCAACGATAGCTCGTAAAAAGTCGGTAATACAACCAAACACAGTCCTCAAGAATGAGAATGATGTCTCGTTGTATTAGCTCAGTGAAGCCAAAAAGGAAAACGGCAACAGACCAGGAATAAAATGGCATCAGGTCCAATCCGGACAAATAATACTGAAAGACAAGCTGGTGCACCTGTCACCAGGAAAAGGTACTTTTTACCGGCTATCCGGGGGTGATGCCTACAGTACCCCCTCCCGATTTTATGACAGAAATAGCATTTTCGTCATACACCTGATTTCTTTCTGCAAATAGTATGCGCTATGGAGTCATGCCACACAGCGCATCGACCCACGGATAGACGCTAAAAGACGATAAATATATCCTCATACGGCACGTCAAAGCGGATTCTCTAGCCTTTCTTGTAAATTTTGAACTCCTTCCCCTCAATTTTTTTTTCGGCAGTATGTCAAGAACAAACGTACTATTAATAAAAAATACAAGCAACGTGGTGCTGTAGTACGATTCCCCCTTTGATCTCCTTCTTCTTCTTATCATTATCATTATTATTATTATTATTCACAGGGAGATCGTAAGTACATTGTCTTTTTTAATGACATACCCTTGTATAAGGCGGATATCCTATGATATAGTATTAGGGGGCCAGTCCTAATAGCTATATCCGAAGTCGAGGTGTATGTACCCGACCCTGCGATATACCGACACAAGTAGAGATTGACCGTGCTCAGGTACGACAGTATATAATCTATCGTAAAAAATAATTTAATGAAAGTTTCAGAGAACATTTCATTTTCGAGAACATCATCCCAGGACTTGGAAAGGGTCATACCCGGGAACACCATCGCTCAATACACTAGCGATCCCCGTATACGGTGTAGTATCATCGTCGATCGACCTTTCGCACTCGTATGTTGCGATCGAATGCCAAGTTATATCACTGAGTCTTTTTAATATTCATATTGATAACTGATGATGCATGATCAAATCATGATACGCCGTGGGCAATCAATCAGTTTATTTGAGACGCATAAAGAAAAATAGTTTCTTTGTCACTGCCTTCGTCGTCTGGCGCGGATTTCTTTGCCTGGTGGAGGACCACCAACAAAAGTCAGATCGAACTTTGACTGTTCGAGAATGTCCCAGATCTTATTAGGGATTCCGCCCAACGATAATTCAAAAGGGACATCAAGCACTCCTCTTGGCAGTGTCTGAATGGTCCACGCAGTGTAATCCTTGTCTCTGGGAGTAATTGTACCATCCCATGTCTCGAGACTTTTTGCGTCTTTATATACTGGCAGATAATGTCTTGCCTTTGGTACCTCAACCGGGTCCATACTTCTCCAAAACTGGAGTATCGGTTGTACTATCTTTGCGGCTGATGATATTTTGAGTGTCCGTGTGACACGCATCTGTCGTGGGACCGCCACGACCCGCATCAAGTATAAGTCTGAGAGAGTGTCATCAGCGACATGTTGTTCCGCTGGTCTCATCAGATAGAAAACATTTTTCACCCATGCGATGGTTGCTATCGCATCGCCTTCCTTCCATCGCTCATGGACAATCTCAACGTTGCCCGCGTTTGGGTCAGTGTCCGTCCCCTCCTCCTCCTGGTGGACGTCCTTTGATCTCATCGACCTCATCGCCTTCCTCGGTTGGTCGTTGATAAGATCATTCCGCGCTCTCCTTAGCTGCGCCTCTGTGATCTTCTCCTTCTTTCCGCTATGCTCTCGCGGAGACTTGGACTGAGTCCCCACCGCGCTTATGCGGTCAGTCTTCTCCTTGCTGTCCACCTCACTCTCCTCCTTCTCAGCTATCGGTGCCCGATAAGCATCGTCTTGGTCTATGCCAGCCTCCTTGCGGATGCGGCACCTCTTTGAAATCATCCTTCATCCGTTTTAACGCCTCCTCAACGGATTCATCTTCCAGTAAGAAGGGATCATACTTAATCAGCCTTCTTACATTCACAATTTGCACCTTCCCTCTACCCCTGATCTTGTAATTCAGAGGTCCCGTCTGTTCCATAATCTGATAAGGTCCTTTCCAGTGAGTGAACAGCTTAGAGCTGACTCCCTTCGGGAATTGAGGATGGTACAATAGTACAATATCCCCGACCTGGAACTTGATCTGATCCAGGTGCGCTTGTCGCACCCCTTCAGCATCAGTCTTTCGGCGCTCCGCCTCTCTATGCGCCCTGACTATGTGTTCCGCCTCCATCTTCACTCTAAGTCTCATCCCAAACAACTCATCCGCATCAGCCCAAGTGTCTTTTGGGTGAAGGAGCGAAGTCGGGATATCAGGCTCACGCCCATATACTAACTGATATGGCGAGATTGAGCTCTTCGAGCCTCCTAACGCCGTAGAGGGTAGACAGTTCATGGCAAACGCAAATGATGGTGCTGCCTCGACCCATGCTCTTTGATTCTCCTTCTTCGTGCAATACATCTTTAGCGAGGCTTTGAGGGGTCTGTGTACCCGCTCGATTTTCCCATTTGCTCGCGGGTTATAGGCAGTAACATATTGCCATTTCATCCCGTAATACTTAGATAGTTTGTCGATGACCTCGTTATTAAAGTCCGAGCCTCGATCAGAACATATCTTTCTTGGTACTCCGATCTGTGAGATGATCCTATCGATCAGCGCCTCGGCCGTCGTCTTGCCGGTAACGTCTTTGACAGGGATGATCCACACATAGTTGGTGGCTCTGTCAATAGCCGTGAGGAGGTATTTGTAACCATCCTTCGATTCTGGGAAAGGTCCCACATGATCAATGTGTATAAACTCAAACATCCCCGCATGAAGAGGAAATTCGCCAATCAGGCCGAAATTTGCCTTCAGTGGTGTTTTGTTTATCTTGCACGGGATGCATGCATCCACCGCCTGATCTATCTCCTTCTTCATCTTCTTCCACCAGAATCGCCTCGCTACGAACATATGAGTTCGTTGTCGACCCGGATGCGCCAAAAGTGGGCAATTGTGGGCTGCGACAAATATAAATCGTCTCAGACTCTCCGGTACCCAAAGGGTCCATTTGTCCGGCTGTGACGCATAGCGACCGTGAAGGCCCTTGTACCACAGTAGACCATCTCTCCATCCCATCTCCTTCATCTGATCTTCGATCGCGTTCGTCATCCGTAGCTCATCCGGGTTCTGATATAACTGTATCAGTTCTTTAAACTCCGGATCTTGAGCCTGTTGTTGCCTCCATGCGGTAGGCAAGGCTATATGGATAGTACCATCTTCTAGCCGTACCCCGATTCTTTCCGGGTCATCGTCTAGGTCACTTCTCTGCTCTTGAGGAGGCTCCGCATAAACTTCCTGCGTCTCCTCTTCCTCTCTTATGTTCGCCTTCGCATTCTCATATACCTCATAGGACCACTCAGCGTCCTCCTGGGTATGTAGCTCACAACATATCCCGTGATCCGGGCCTTGTGGACTGTACCGTAGACCTGTGCGGTCATATCGGACTCCACTCGCCATCTCCATCGCCTCAATGTGGCTGACCTCATACACCTTGTCAGTGGACAAGTCTTCCATCTCCACCGTGGACACCAACGCCGATACTTCTGAGTTAAACTCTAGCCTAGAGAGGCTATCAGCGACCACATTTCGCTTTCCCGGTAGATGGACCATTGTGAAATCGAAACAAGACAAGAACGCTTGCCACCGCGCCAGCCGTCCCGTCTGTTCATGATTCATCAACCATAACAGGTTATGATGATCAGTTCTGACAGTAAATTGAGGTCCTCCCCACAAATACTCTCTGAGCCTCTTGAGGGCCCATACTACCGCCAACGCCTCTCTTTGCCTTGTGCAACAGTTTCTCTCCGCCGCACACAACTTCCTACTAATAAACATGATTGGGCGTAATTTCTTCTCCTCATCCTCTTGTTGTAATACAGCCCCAATCGCAAACTTAGATGCGTCTGTATCGACTACGAATTGTTTCGTAAAGTCGGGCATCGTTAACACCAGTCCTCCGTCTTTCGGGTCTTTGTAAATGAGATCTTTGAGCGCATGAAACGCTTGCAAAGCCTCTTCGTCCCACTTCTCAAAGTCTCCAAAATCTATCATTTTCTCCACTTTAGCCCGTGTTGCACCCCAATCGGGTATAAACTGGCTATAGTATTGCGCCATCGCAAGGAATGAGTGGAATTCAGTGCGGTTCTTCGGTATCGGTCGATTCATAATCTCCTCCCTCTTCTCTTTGGATATCGAGACTCGATTATGGGAGATCTCGTACCCTAAGTATGTCACACTCGTCTTGGCAAGTTGACACTTCTTTAGATTGCACTTCAGGCCAAAAGCTCCGATGCGCCTGAATATATCGGACAAATGATCGATATGCTCCTCCATTGTGTTAGAGTATACGATAATGTCATCGATATAGCAAAATGCATATTCTCCCGCCTTCTGTCCCCGCCTTCTCATAAAGCCTCCGTCAGACAAATCATCGTACTGACTGCTCAACATCTTCTGCATCGCCTTCTGGAAAAGTCCTGGGGCTTGCTTGAGGCCCATCGGAAGCACTTTCCATTGGTATATTTCCAAA
>WBZZ01002909.1:0-7500 GCA_019918135.1 Paulinella micropora
ATGCATCCCGTGCAAGACATCCAAAACACCATTGAAGGCGAATTTTGGCCTGATCGGGACTTTTCCTTTACACTTAGGAATGTTCGAGTTCTTACACACTGATCATGTAGGACCTTTCCCGGTCACGACGGAAGGTTACAGATACCTTCTAACGGCCATAGACAGAGCCACCAACTATGTATGGGTGGTCCCAGTCAAAGACGTTACGGGCGAAACAACAGCCAAGGCGTTGATTGACAGGATCATCTCACAGATTGGGGTGCCTAGAAAAATATGCTCAGATCGAGGCTCTGACTTTAATAATGAAGTCATCGACAAGCTATCTGCATATTACGGCATGAAATGGCAATATGTCACCGCCTATAACCCCAGAGCGAACGGCAAGATAGAGCGGGTGCATAGATCCCTCAAGGCCGCGCTGAAGATGTATTGTATGAAGAAGGAGAACCAAAAGGCATGGGTGGAGGCAGCATCCTCGTTTGCCTTTGCTATGAATTGCCTACCCTCTACAGCGTTAGGTGGTTCAAAAGGTTCCGTCTCGCCATACCAATTGGTATATGGGCGTGAGCCGCCATCCCAGCCTCACTGCTGCACCCAAAAGATTCATGGGCAGATCAGGATGAGCTGTTTGGGGTGAGACTTCGGGCGAAGATGGAGGCGGAGCAAATAGTACAGGCGCATAGGGAGGCGGAGCGCAGGAAGACTGATGCTGAAGGTGTCAGGCAGGCACACCTGGATCAAGTCAGATTTCAGGTCGGGGATATTGTACTACTGTAACATCCTCAGGTTCCTCAGGGAGTCAGCTCGAAGCTGTTCATCCACTGGAAAGGACCATACCAGATCATGGAACAGATGGGGCCTTTGAATTATAAAATCAGGGCAGAGGGAAAGTTCAAATAGTCAATGTACGAAGGCTGATTAAGTATGATCCCTTCCTACTTGAAGATGAGTCCGTTGATCAAGCACTCAAACGGATGGAGGCTGACTTTAAAGAGGTCCCACCAATCCGTCAGGAGGATATCTCGGAACGGGATGCCTACAGGGCACCAATTGCGGAGAAGGAGGAGGCTGAGCTGGAGAACAAGCGGGCCACAGACCGCAAAAGTGCGGCGGGGACTCGGACCCGCAAAAGGGTGGAGTCGAACGTGCCGGAAGGAAAGTTCACGGAGGCGCAAATAAGGAGAGCGCAAAATGACCTTATCTACGACCGACCGAGAAAGGCGATAAGGACGGCACGTTCGCAAGGAGTCTATCAAGAGGGGAGCGATGACGGAGATCAAGACTCTCGCGGGCAATGACACTCTCGTTCACCCTAGTTGTAAAGAAGGAGATGCGATTGGACATATTTCATGGGCCAAAGACGCTTTTTACTTGGTGAGGCCTGCGGCCCAACACGTAGCCGATGACACGCTCTCAGATTTATATCTCATGAGAGTCATGGCAGTACCTCACAAACGCTATACGCGATCGAATCGAATTTCGACTGCGGCACAAATAATACAACCAGTCTTACATTTCTGGAGGAGTCTGGATCCAGTGGAAGATCCTAAAGGAAGACAATACCTTCCAGTATATAAAGACGCCAAGAAACTTGAGACATGGGATGATACCATATCTCCCACAGATAAAGATCATACCGCGTGGACCATACAAGCACTACCACGAGGGGTGCTGGACATTCCTTTTGACTTGGCACAAGGCGCAATCCCTCACAAAATTTGGGACGTCCTCGAACAGTCTACCTTAGACTTAACTTTGGTTGGAGGTCCTCCACCAGGTAAAGGAGTCCGCGCGCGTAAACGGCGTCTATAGTAAGTATTTTTTTCTCTAGAAGTATTGTGGACCTGATCGATTGCGAACATAGCATTGATCCAATATCGTCCCGACAACCTTACTTAGATATTAAAGCTACTACAGCATTCATTCTTCTAGAGATTAACAAGACACAGCTGACAAAAAATAGGCATTCTATTCTCTTGCTTCGGCAGAGACAGACCAGACGGCCACGAAACAGCACCGTTACGGGATCGCTATTTGAGTGAGCGATGGTGTTTCCTGGATACGACCCGCATTAGTACCAGAATGATGATCTCATTAAAGACTCTACAGTCTAATCAAGAACTGATATATTTTAATAACATGAACTGCTACACCGGATTCCATCGATCTCTACTTGTATCGGCATATCGCAAGGTTAGGGCGCACTCAACCCAACTTCGGATATAGTCGTCAGACTTGATCACCTGACACTATATTAAATGATACCGATTTATACAAGGGTATGTCTTCACAAAAAGTAAATGTATTTATGGAAACCGACGACCGGTTATTACATATATATGGAAATGGCAACATTACATTATTACTCAACCATAAAACATTATACTTGGACATACTGCACAAATATCTTATCGACAGAAGAAAGAGGAAGATTTTAATATAGATACTGAATGTGCTAGAGTATATATACGATTGGTACCGGGGCAAGTATCATTGTTGTTTTATAACGGCTAATTCGTGGGTTGATGTATCTTCATACATAACTCTAAACGAATCTTAGTCAGAAAAGAAATCAGTTCAAAGCGTATTATGTCGGAAGCGAAGTTCCGCCATAAAAAACTGGGAGGGGGTACTGTGGACATCACCCCCCGAATTATCCGGTAAAAAACTTATTTATAGATTTCGTCTGGCCGGACTGTAATGCCCCCAACGATAGCTCGTAAAAAGTCGGTAATACAACCAAACACAGTCCTCAAAAGATGAGAATGATGTCTCGTTATATTAGCTCAGTGAAGCCAAAAAGGAAAACGGCAACAGACCAGGAATAAAATAGCATCAGGTCCAATCCGGACGAATAATACTGAAAAACAAGCTGGTGCACCTGTCACCAGGAAAGGGTACTTTTTACCAGCTATCCGGGGGGTGATGCTTACACTCTTAGCTATCCGGGGGGTGATACTGAAAAAGAAACAGGAGGCAGATAGAGCATATAATGATAGCATAGAGAGGCCCAAAAGGCGTAGGTGTCGTGTTTGTTTGTATGCCTCTTCTGTCAGCAAGTCGTCTTACACGAGCTATTACTGTGGCACCTGTGGCCCCGACATGCCCCTGTGTAGCGGTGAAGGCAGAACGTGTCATGCCTGGCATAAACAAAACGGCAAACCAGCAAAAAAAAAAGCAGCGGACTTGATTTTCGAGGCCTTGAAGTAGCCTACTTGTTTGTTGCCACGTGGCAACCAGTGCTTTTCAGACTAGGGGCCGGTGTTCTCCAGAAATTGATGCAGCCGCCTCCAACACTTTTTTAATAAATTATTCTTTTTTTACATAGTTACAAGATAATATGTATTAATATTATTAATAATTTTTTTTATTTTATTATTTTTTTCAGCTCCGGAAGTCCTGTATTTATTAATACTGTTGCCACATGGCATCCAGGCATAGGCACATAGACAATATAACGAGACATCATTCTCATCTTTTGAGGACTGTGTTTGGTTGTATTACAGACTTTTTACGAGCTATCGTTGGGGGCATTACAGGACACGTCTGAAATGCCAATTTGATCCTGGTCTTTTGGCGGCTTTTTGTCCTTGCGTCACTGAGCTAATATAACGAGACATCATTCTCTTTTTGAGGACTGTGTTTGGTTATATTACCGACTTAGTCTTCCATTGAGCTATCGTTGGGGATAGTACATAGATATTCCTCAGTCTTCATATCGAGTCGTTAGAACATTTATCATCTCTGTTTATTAAATATCCTAGTACTATTAATATCGTAACAAAAAGTAGATATTACAACCAAACACAGTCCTCAAAGATGAGAATGATGTCTCCGGCGTTGTATTAGCTCAGTGAAGCCGAAAACGAAAACGGCAACAGCTAGCCTCGGAATAAAATGGCATCAGGTCCAATCCGGACAAATAATACCCAGGCTGAAAAACAGGCTGGAAAAACTAGGTGCACCTTTCGGTAGCTCCAGGAAAAAGCTACTTTTTACCTGCTATCCGGGGGCTGATGGCTACAAAAGGTAATATTATTGCTGTTGACATTCAAGACAAAAAAAAAAATTGATTTTTCTGTTTTGGTTGCAATTTCAGTTTTGGTTGGAATTTATATTTTGGGTGAAAATTTGAATTTTTCAAATTAACGGCTATATTCGTCCGCAAAATATCGTAAATTTTCGCGAAATGTTACCGTTAAATTTGAAAATTTGAATTTTTGTCACAAAAATGAAAAACTGTCACAAAAATGAAAATCTGACACAAAAATGAAAAACTAATTTTTGTTGTTGTCTTGAATGTCAACAGCAATAATAGATTGGGAAAAAAAGGCAATAGTTAATATTTTGTAAAAAAAACTTTGAATAAATCGTTTGAAGTCATTCCTGAACGAAATCGAAAACTAGTTAGTGAAGTCGAAACGTCGTGCAGAGGAAAATCTAACGGGCCGGTCAAAAACAGTAAAATGTCAACGGTAGTGACCGGTCGTTAAATTACTCAGTCTGATAGTTTTAATAAAGAACGTGCTATAGCTGTGTGGGCAGCCGAAGAGATAAAATGGTAGAGGTATCAAGAGATACAAAAACTTGTGAAAAAAAAAAGAAGACATTTGAGTAAGTATCAGATTCTGCCAAAATTTATCCAGACAACATGCTCACTTATGTACAGGGCTTTGAACAGTGTATGTGCACGAGAGGGCATGAAAGTATGAATGTATGTATGTATGTACGTTTATTTGTTTTGATGTATGTATGCATGTAGATATGTATGTATGTATATATATGTGATGCTCTGAAAGAGAGAGAGAGAGAGAGAGAGAGAGAGAGAGAGAGAGAGGCGCATGTAAACGAGAAAAAGACTCACCATAAAAAACCAAAATAAAAAACTTGGCACCGTTAAATAAAGAAGTTTAAAGCCGAAACAAGATGAATGTTAACAGATCAACAACAAAACAAAAAACAAAAACAAACAAAAAAAAAAAAAAAAAAAAAAAAAAAAAAAAAAAAAAAAAAAAAAAAAAAAAAAAAAAAAAAAAAAAAAAACGGAAAAAATGATGCAAAACGCGCCATTTTTGTCGTGTGTCTTGCTCATCCACGAATACTTCTTGTTGTTTGCTGTTGTTGTTTTTGTTTTTGTTGTTTTACGGCGTCAGAAGAGGCTCTTTCGAGTAATACGTCCATAAATTAGTGGTTAGTGGTGTAAGGTGCGGCCGGTCACCGGAATATCCGTCAGATTTAGGCGAATGTTTTGTGAGAAAGCTGAAGTGTGTATGTGTATGTCCACGTTGCAACCCACCACTCACATATTGGGTTGGGGTCAGGTTAACCAATCTCGAATCGGGTCAAACGTGGCGAGCGCTTCCTCTTGCTGCTGCTGCTGCTGCGGGTGGGAGCGTCCTTGGCTACATGGCTTGACTGCGAATAGCGCTACCAACAGGAAGCCCTCCGCCAGGACGATGCATTTTTTTTTTTTTTTTTTTTTAAATACTTTTTCTTTCTACGTTTAAGGCGAGGTTTGCGTTTCCTCCTCTGTCAGCCAAAACAGAAATTATGATGAAAAGATTTTTTTTTATTAATATTATTATTATTATTATTATAATTATTATTATTATAATTATAATTATTATTATTATTATTAGTATATTGTTATTATTTTTAATTATTTTTTATTTTATTTTTAAAGAATATACATACATACATACACATACATACATACATACATACTTACTTACTTACTTAATTACTTACTTAATTACTTACTTACTTACTTACTCACTTACATACATACAAACATAAACACATGCATGCATGCATACATGCATGCATATGTATGCATGCATACATACATACATACACACATACATACTTACATACATATACAATGTGCATATACATACATACATACATTACATCACATTACATTACATTACATTACATTACATTACACTATATACTATATATGCAATGTAATGTAACGTAAGTCTTGTAATGTAATGTAGTGTAATGTAATGTAATGTTAATGTTAATGTTAAGGTTAAGGTTGGTTAACGTTAATGTTAATGTTAATGTTAATGTTAATGTTAAAATACACATGCATGCATACACAATACATGTGCATACGCAGAGTTACTAGATCTGTTACTCTCAATATGAGAACGTGTATGAGAATGGTGTATGCATGCGAGTTATACAATATGTACATCCATGTAAAATTCGTGTGCATGTACATATGGTAGTACCATGCATGTGTGTATCATGCATGTATGACTTGCACATTCTTGCACAACCAAAAAGTCCTTACAAGAGTTCGAAAACTGCAAACTAGATTGGATGACTAGCGCGTTTACCGTCAACATACTGCCAGTTGTAGCCCGCGCATCTGCTGGAATGGTTGATGGCCTGATGGATGCTCGAATGATGGCGACCCATGCACAAGGCTGCTTCTCGGACAGAGGGGAAAACCTCACCAGTTTGAACAATCTTGACCGGCCTTGCGTGAACCATAGCTTATAGGCTTGTATGATTCGCCCCCTCTTGTGAGCTTAATAGGGTCCCTTCAGAGTGAAAGCTGTCTTGGCACTCACAAACGCTCTTGCACGAACAATTTATTAGAGCCCGGCGGTCCAATAACAAAATAAATGGAGTGTTCTCCGGAAATACGAAAAAAAGGTTGAAGAGTTGGCTACAATTCTTTCGTAAATTACGGTTGTACCACTTTGTCGCCGCAGGCCTGGCAATATTTTTCATTCCCCTAAATTTTAAGTGGTGTTGGAATTCTATCTTTTTCCTGAAAACCAGTCTTTCCTTTGACCTTCTAAGTACTCTTCTACCGACCACGATTTACACCTTTCGTCTCATCATTATTGCGTATAGGTTGAAAGGGGCTTCGTTATGGAGAATGTCAAGGCTCCGAAGAGGCCCCTTCATTCGTCGAAGACACTCCATGCATGTACGAAACCCCTTGCAAACAAATAAACTTACTCGATGTACATTTGCAGGTGGCCCTTGCTACAAGGCGAAGACGCGATGTGATGGAAGGAGGCCATGTGAACGGTGCTTTCGTTTAGGGCGTCCCACCTTTTGTGAAGACAAGAGAGAAAAACGCAGCCGCTCACGAAGGATGCCTCACCACCTGCAGTCCACTGTAGCCCAGCAAACCACTCCAGTCGCCACAGCTGCTGCGGTACTTGCTACACAGGCACACGAGACTTCCTTAAACTCGTCCGACCCAGCACAGGTCTGCAAAACCGATAGCAGCCAAGAGATGCGGCGTCCGACTCTAGTGACTTTCCCAGCGTGGTCATCGAGCACCAGTGCCCTTCTGACAGATTATAGTTTCGGGCAGACAATTGCGAGCAAGCAAGAAGAGCAAACCAAAATGTTGTTCGAAGATGTTCATAAGCAGGAGTCGGACATGTCTTGGAAACTACTCATGGATGAATCTGCCGTTGGCCTCTTTGGCTGTCCCAAGGATGAGTTTGCTGTCAAGGACGACAAACT
>WBZZ01002909.1:15000-22500 GCA_019918135.1 Paulinella micropora
TGCACAGTAACGCACCAAGGCCCATAACCCAATGGACAAAAACCTCCGTGCTTGCGACCCGTCTTAAACCGGCACTCGGGGCGTCCCCCTCCTACTGGCTTGCAACTTCCTACGACGAAGAATTTAACAATACTGAAACAATTCCCGCCAGTCTAACTGACGACGTCACAAAAGATGTACCTTCCAGAAATTGACCCACGTAACGCATGGATATGGGTAAAAGGGGTAATGATAAAAAGCTGGTGCCATCAGTATCAGGAAAAGTAATACAAATGACTGTATTAACAACTAATAATACTACTAACAGTAACGACTACTACTATCGTACAATTGAGGAATAAGGACATACCTGAGGGGAAAGGATCTAATTAATGTCCCACTGCCTAACGATAGTATATTCCGGTCTAAAAATTGTAACGCCAGGCCACTTCTAGTAATATTATCGTAACCCGGTTAAGAGTGTTATTAATATTAACGGTCTCTTATTGTGTCTGGATTGACACAGGGGTATATTAAAGCAAAG
This sequence comes from Paulinella micropora, assembly GCA_019918135.1. Classification (NCBI taxonomy): domain Eukaryota; phylum Cercozoa; class Imbricatea; order Euglyphida; family Paulinellidae; genus Paulinella; species Paulinella micropora. The sequence continues at coordinate 15,524 of WBZZ01002909.1, forward strand.
TAATCTATCACTTAAACGCAGAGTTTAGGGAAGCTACCCCGCTAAGGGTAAAGAATAACTGAAGAAAAGACTTCTAAGGGTAAAGAATAACAGAAGAAAAGACTTTTAATGACTTTGGGTCACACAAAATGTGGTGACCTTAACAGAATGGTAATACTCATTTGATTCTAGGCATTCCAGACTATGATTCGCGAATACTCTAGAAAGTGTCCTTGTCAGTAATAAAGGTATTAATAACTGTCCGGCCTATGAACTTGCCTATGACTAAGACTATCCAAATTACCGGCAAATTGACTAGGTGGAGTAACGGTTATTAATAGTACATTACAACGCTCCCCCTTAGTCGCAAGTCATAGGCTATATTAGTGTGTAAATATGAAAAAATATTGCTGTTGACATTCAAGACAACAAAAAAAATTGATTTTTCTGTTTTGGTTGGAATTTCAGTTTTGGTTGGAATTTTGATTTTGGGTGAAAATTTGAATTTTTCAAATTAACGGCTATATTCGTCCGCAAAATATCGTAAATTTTCGCGAAATGTTACCGTTAAATTTGAAAATTTGAATTTTTGTCACAAAAATGAAAAACTGTCACAAAAATGAAAATCTGACACAAAAATGAAAAACTAATTTTTGTTGTTGTCTTGAATGTCAACAGCAATAGTGTTAAGGATCAGTTATGGGTTACCCGAAGGTTAAATATCAACTCCCATTTACATCACATCCTCTATGTATGTATATATGTGTAGTCATGCAGTAACATGTATGAAGTATGTATGTGTTCAAAAATTTGCAAGCGCTTCCCGTAGAGGGTAGTAAAATCAAAAAATTTTAGATTTCCTATTCTAGGACAGAAAGAATGATAGAAAGAATTTAAATTGCTAAGTTAGCCAGGGAAAGCCTCGCGGCTGCCGGCCTCGCGTGGCAGTCGGCTACCCAGCCTCGGCTCGACGGCTCTTGACCCCTGCGCAAAACAAAGCTGCTGCAACAAGCAACAAACTGCGCAAAACACTCAAAGCAAATATAGGTGAGTGGACACGCAAATCCCGAAATTACTTGAGCTTTACCGTAAATTTGTTAACTAAATACTCGAATTGTTCTTTCGGTAAATATTTTGTCATTACATCACCTATCTGCTTCTTCGTACCTACTTTTACAAACTTAATCTCACCGTCTCTCTGTAGGTGATGCATGAAGTGTAATTCTAAAGATAAGTGTTTAGTTCTATAAGCTGACATACCCCTCTCTGCCGCTAAGACTGTTTGAGAGTTATCCTCCTCCCTCGGTAAGATGAACTCGAGGAACTAGCACCCCTAGACTTCGACCCTTTAGGGATGAATATGCTCCTCGCTGGTTTCCTCCTCGTCCTCCTCCTCCTGTTGGTCCCTCCAATTGGGTCTGCCAAAACCCCCCTTAGGAACATTAGGAATACGACGTCTTCCAGCCCCTCCTCCCGACTGGATGGCCGTCGCCTTCCCCACTGGTTTTTCCTCCAGCTGGTTCCTTGCTACCGCCGCTAAAGCCTGTAGCCCCCCCGTGGTAACCAACGTATCATCCCACGTCCTTTCGGTCAGCAGGAAGTCCTTCCACATGTCTCTTGCGTTCTCATACCCATCCGCAAAAGTCTTCCATGCCGTGGCCGCATCCGTCGTGAAATCGACATTGTCCGGGATCGTAATCCTCCATCTGTCCCCCGGCCAACCACTAGTAATGGCCCGGAAGACACACGGATCGTGTTGATTGATCCTTGCCATCACGTGTCGAATGAACCGTTTGAGGCTGATGAAGAACACATTGTCCGTCTTCAGCTTCTCCAGTTCCTGACGAAATACCACCTTAACCCCTATCGGTTTCTTGCTCGTCGTCCCCAACGCACTTCCAACCACCGTGGAAATGTGTCCCGTCAGTATGACCTCACTAGTCAAATCCCAATGACTTGCGTAAAGCACGAGCAAAGCAATGAGAGCATGCATCATCGCGTGCAATTTGGACATTTTAAAAGCCCCCGTTTCCCCATAAACATCGCGATCCTGTATCTCCTTTTGCATCCCCTTCGTGATATTTTCCACCGGAAAACACTCCATAAGGTCCGGGTTCGTGCACTGTCGGAGAATATCAACCAAGGTCATCGGCGACTCACAATTGCTCTCCCCCATATACTTACAGAGCAAATTGATCGCCTTACGCAACCATGGTGAGGTCATATACGGCAAACAGTTTACCTGTCGGGTAAACCATATTGTCGGCTTTTCCTTCCCTCTTGACCCCGGGGCAAATGCAATAGGCGAGAACTTGTCAAGGAAGACCGGCATCCTCTTCCTCTCGTTGTTATAACGAACAACCGGATCCATGGGATCATCCTCATCCCTTTTGTTCATGATCGCATATCTCTCTACCCATTCTGCATATTTGTCCACGCAGACCTCTATAGCCTTTGCGACCTCCATGAGGTACAAGAGAAAGCGAAACAAGTTCTCATGAGCCTGCTCCCTCGCCACTGTCAAAATCACAGGATCCGGCGCCGTAGCCGTCGCAACCTTGATCTTGGTTTTTGCGAACGCAGCTGCGTCTGCTTCCCTCAGCAGATCACGCAGGCTCCTGTTGGCTTGACTAGCCAACGTTTCCTTGTTCGTCATCAGCTCCAATTTTTCCATGAAGCCTTCGACATGGATGAGGTCGTAGAGGTCCGGTGACTTTTTCCCCCACACCTTGGTGTCCTTCATCCATTTTGCCTCTTTCTGCTTCCCCTTAGCGGTCTCCCAATTCTTTACCGCCCTAGCGAAGGCATTGGCAACTATGGGCCACACCTCATTTTTGAAGAAAGTCCCCACCATGGTCATGTCAAAAGTATTCCCCTTCACAGGGTCCTTCCTGACACTTCCATACCAATCCTCCATCCAGTTGTCCTTCGTTTCCTTCCCCGTCATGAGGTATTGGACATCAAACTGCTCCGAAGGAATAGGAGTCGGATAGTAATCCTCATCCGAGTTCTCCAACCTTGGATGTCCCACCATCTGCAGTTCATGGAGGTGCATGGACACGAACATCCTTGCTACCATCCTCCTAACCTGCATGGGCATCAAAGTTTTCAGCTTAGGTTCGCTAGGTGAATAGCCTGTGAAGGCAAAGGTGGTTGGATCATACCCCCATTTATCCAAATCACTTGGTTCGGCTTTCACCCAGTCGTAAACCTCCTTATCCCTTTCTCTGTCTTTGTATTTACTTGCCAAGGGGACAAAGTGTTCCAAAAACAGATGCTGATCCAGGGGCTCACTATGTAGTCCGATGCTACATGTAGTAGAAACTCCCCCACAGCCTTTCCCATCAACTGTTGAACACACGGGTCCTTGTAAGGATCGTATGTCGTCCCAGTTGACATGTTGATTTGCAAGGTGTCAAGGTCCAAGTTCCGAGATCAGTGTTCTTCCCAGTTTCTCCAAAACCCTCCTTACCACCTGTAGTTTCCCTTGCTTGTAACGACTGAAAGCACTGTCTCACACGACCAGTACTGTGTACTGATTGTCGAGAAGATACTTGGCACTCTCTCCAAGACACAGCCAACAACAGTGACTGATTGCCCTCAGAGAGTGCGTCGTTCCCGATTCCAAAATTTGTTTTTCCAGCCCGAGGTCGAAAGAGGCAAAGGGACTCCAAATGTATTAAGACCGGAGGTCTACCCTTACGAGCTCAAAGGACTTGAAGTAAAAAAATGGAATTTAAATAATGAACACAACTGGTTCAAGAATCACCTCCACTTCTAGAGTAGAAAGGGAAGTCAGGTTTGAAACCCAACAACTTGAAGCCACAAGGGAAACTCACAAACCGCTAACTTGAAAACGGAGTGTCCCTTTGACACTGGTAAACTGACACGATGCGTTACGTCCGTAACCTGCACAAATGCCAAAACATACCACAAACAACAACCCATAAGTGCATTTCCCTTATTTAGCCATAAATTCCCAGTCACGGGAAAAAAGGCAAAATTTCACGGAATTTCCATGGCGTGACCATTTTCCTTAACTTTAAACTGTTACTACATGTGTTGTAGAAGGATCGGGTCAACGCTGTTAATGTGGGAGGTTACTATTCAATATGGATGCTCAGTGACACAATAGTGTAATCTGCATCCTATAAACCTTCTCCACGCCGGTAAACGGTTATGTGAATTATATAGGTTTTAAAATACTATGGGATCCAAGCTTCCTAGCTTTCCCGGCTCCCACTAGTATTCCTTATCCTAAAACAACATTAAAACCGGATGTATTAATCACTGAGAACCGGAAATGTAATAAGAATTCATCTTAAAATACATTTAATAACAAGGAATTACTTCCACGAGTACTATTCCCGTAAACACCAATAGCGTATATCATAGTAAAAACGATGTAGTATACAGTGTGTGTTACATAACTCATGATGTGTGCTGGTCACAATATAATTAAGTGCACTATTACTGGGTACATTCAAGTGTCAAACTCACTGGCAGCCATCAAATTTGATTTAAGGGTCAGATTTCAGATTAGCGGTCAGATTTTAGATTAGCGGTCAGAATTCAAATTAGTTCAATTTAACGGTAACATTTTGCAAAAATAATATAGATTTTGCGGACGTATATAGCAGTTAATTGAACTAATTTGAATTCTGATCAGTAATTCGAAATCTGACCGCTAATCTGAAATCTGACCCTTAACTAAAGTTTGATGGCTGAGTTTGACACTTGAATGTACACAGTAATAGGAAAATAAGTTTTTCCACATTCAGGCCTAAATTTCCAACCGCTGGCGTGGCCAATCGATTGGTGGCACCATTCGAAAGCCATTCATTAATTATTATTATTATTAACAATAATAATAATAATAATAATATAATATACAGTGATAATACTACTTGAATGATCATAATAATAATAGACACCTATTTTAATAAATATATTAATATGAAATTATTATTCATGACGCAAAATATCCTGTCACAGTGGCTCAGCTGATTTCGACTGACCCACAATAATATATGGTTTTTTCTGGGAGGCCACGCGGGTCCAGGTAGTGAGTCGAGGAGAAAAGCAAGCAACCTGGACAGCTGCGCTGCAAGTTTTCAAGTGTATGACTGACACCATTTGGTTTTTGTTGCTGCCGCTGTTGTTGTTGTTGATGATGACGATGATGATGATGATGTTCTTTTGCTGGTGGCTCTTGTGCTGCAAGCTTTCTGATCTGAGGTAGAGAGAACACTGAACACAGCCCGTTTACTAGAGAATAGGTGACACTACCCCGAAAATTCCGGTTTCAGGTGCGTGAGAGAGAGAGAGAGAGAGAGAGAAAGAGAGAGAGAGAGAGAGAGAGAGAGAGAGAGAGAGAGAGAGAGAGAGAGAGAGTGGTGGCTCTCTCGCACACGAAATCGGAATTTTACGGAATAGCGTCTTACTGACTACATTCAAGACGCTACACTATCCAACTTTGAATTCATGTTGCTCGATCAACGTTTGCGATGCGATCATGCAGAGCAAATCTTTGGCTCGAAAGCCCTTGTCTTGTCTTGAGCTGTTAAATGGTGCTTGACTACTAGCCGAGAGGATGGACGATGCTGCCGCTGGAATGGGTGTCACACAGCTGTGAAACAAGTTGTTTTACTTGGGTTGGAACTTCTTGACCGGCATGGGTTTTTTGCCCCCGCCCTTGCGTGTGGGCTTGGCAAAGGTCTCTTTCACAGCCTTCTTAGGGTACAACTCGTCTAGGCAACACACACACACACACACGCACAGAGTATATATGTATGTATGTATGTATGTGTGTATGTGTATCTATGTATGTATGTACGTATGCATGTATGTATGTTACCGAGGACAGCTGCATGTGAGACCTCACTAGGCTCGCTACACTCAATCTACATACACAACACATGCATGACCAAGGAAAGGAAAGGAAAGGAAAGGAAAGCAAAGGAAAGGACAGGAAAGGAAAGGAAAGAACAATAAAAGAAAAGAAAGGAAAGGAAAGGAAAAGAAAAAGAAAAAAGAAAAGAAAAGAGAAAGAAAGAAAGAAACAGAAAAAAAAAAAAAAAAAAAGGAAGAAAGAGAAAAGAAAGAAATAAAGAAATCCTTCCTTACTAACTTATTAACTTGCTAACTTACTTACTGCTGACCGATTTCTGAACTTCTATGCCATTGTTCTGTAGCAGATTCATGACCTAAACACATGCGCAAACAAAATGTGCGTGTGTGTGTGAGAAAGAGAGAGAGAGAGAGAGAGAGAGAGAGAGAGAGAGAGAGAGAGAGAGAGACCACAGATTTGCAGGAGTAAAACTCTGCTTGTCAGGCTTATGAGAGAAGAGAGAGAGAGAGAGAGAGAGAGAGAGAGAGAGAGAGAGAGACAGACAGACAGACGGACAGACAGACGGACAGACAGACAGACACACACACACACGCACAGAGCGAGAGAGAGAGAGAGAGAGAGAGAGAGAGAGAGAGAGAGACCACAGATTTGCACGAGTAAAACATCTTATTGCGAGGCTTAAGAGAGATAGAGAGAGAGAGAGAGAGAGAGAGAAAGAGAGAGAGAGAGAGAGAGAGAGACCACAGATTTGCACGAGGAGTAAAACATCTTCTTGCGAGGCTTGGCGTTTTCCGGGCAGTAATAAATGAACACTAGCACAAACAAGCAACACGAGAAGGAGAGAGAGAGAGAGAGAGAGAGAGAAAGAGAGAGAGAGAGAGAGAGTAAGTAAGACATCTTCTTGCGAGGCTTTGCGTTTTCAGGGCAGTAATAAATAAACACTAGCCCCCCCCCCAAAAAAAATCGATCAATCAATGAATCAATGATATCAATGAAAATCAATCATGAGCCAAATCAGTCAAATCAGCCGAATCAGTGAATTGAGTCAAATCAATCGATCAAACAATTTCATCAGCATGTAAGTGATGCATGATGTTCTGACTGGGAGCCTTCAGTTTTAATTATTACCATCACGGGAAAAAAATAA
>WBZZ01002909.1:32500-35070 GCA_019918135.1 Paulinella micropora
TACATACATACATACATAATACATACATACATACATACATACAACATACATACATACATACATACATACATACATACATACATACATTTCTACGATGAACAGACGGGAGCCGGTTGCGATTGGAAGAAGATGCCGCCGACTGATAAGAACTTCCTGCTCGACAACGGGGAAAAGGCCCCTGCTTTTGTAAGCACTTGATGATATCGTGTGTATGGAAAGGAGAGAGAGAGAGAGAGAGAAATAGAGAGAGAGAGAGAGAGAAATAGAGAGAGAGAGAGAGAGAGAGAGGGAGGGAGCTCTCCTGTGTGTTGTGTGTGTCTGTGTGTGCGTGTTGGTGTCTCTGTCTGTCTGTCTCTCTCTCTCTCTCTCTCTCATATCGCTTCTGTCTTTGTACAGATTCTCTAGTGCCTTTCTATCTGTTCTGCCTCACTTCTATCTTTTCCATCCCTCGCCTCTTTCCATCCTGTATGTTGCCTCACTACTGCCTTTCTACCCCTGCTTTGCCTTAGATGCCTTTATTTCCTCCTCTGCTTCATCTATATCATGTATGTATGTATGTATGTAAGTATGTATGTATGTAATCTATGTAATGTATGTAATCTATGTAATGTATGTAATCTATGTAATGTATGTAATGTATGTAATGTATGTAATGTAGGTAATGTAGGTAATGTATGTAATGTATGTGTGTATGTGTGTATGTGTATGTATGTATGTATGTATGTATGCATGCATGCATGCATGCATGCATGTATGTATGTATGTATGTATGTATGTATTTGTGTATGTATGACTGCAGATGTGCACTAAGTGCTACCAGTGGAAGTTTACCGTCTGAACGTAACGGTAACAGCAGCTCTGCAGCGGATTTTAGCAACCGACTCTCTCTTTTTTCTTTCTTTTAACCTTTAAGTTAATTTCAGTCCACTTAAGTCTGAATCCACTTAAGTGGATGGGATCGTGCAGAGGTTTACCACGGAGTGTTTAGTAATGTTTTGAGACTAGATAACAGTCGGAAATATCAATATTATGATTAAAAAACACCTCTAGTTTGGAAAAAAACTTTCTTTTGTTGAAAAAACTGGCAAAACCAACTTGTAGAACGATTTGAGGTGCGACTTGTTCATTTCAAGTTTTTTGCTATTTTTCCAGGAAAATCTGTGGTCAAAAGTCGATTTTTCCAACAGCATGGCCGCCATTCTAACAGCTTGTTCTCTGCAACCACGCAACATCCTATCCTGCAAATTTGTACTATGAAAAGTGCTCCTCAACACTTTCATGTTTAAGGTGTTCAGTAGTGGTTATTTCATTGAGATTTGCATTGCTGCGAAGTATTCTTTCGGAGGCTCAGCATGATCAAATATGGCATGAGGGTAATGAGGTTTACGAGTACCCACTGGCACAGATAGCACTGCATGGGAACGGTAACTTCAGCTTTGTTGCATAGTTATATATATAGTATACAGACTGGGTTTGCTCATGATGTTGTTTTCTTTGTTTAGGACACAACTGTCTTTTTGCCACCGTTTGTTCGTGTTGACTTTTCTTACGACTATTGTTTTGTATGTTGTTGACTCTTGAAAACTGATGGGTTTGTTGTCAACTTGACGCACCGAGACTGTCCAGACATAGAATAGCATATGATCCTGTCCTATGTATCAATGTGAATTGTTTTCTATATATTTTGAAGTGTGTTACACTTGCATTTCGTGATTCTCTTTACTCACTCTTTCAGTCGTACCTTCATTTTCAAACGTTCTAGCTTTAGCTGTTTTTATGAAAGTTCTATGACTATATATGAAACTATCAATTGCTCTTGAAAATTATCTTATATTATAATATCATTATCTTGATTTTCATTTACTTCAGCGCTTCTCAGCGGCATATCTATTGTAATGCTAAGTACTATCCAAACTTATCATTATGTAATGCCCCCAACGATAGCTCGTAAAAAGTCGGTAATACAACCAAACACAGTCATCAAGGATGAGAATGATGTCTCGTTGTATTAGCTCAGTGAAGCCAAAAAGGAAAACGGCAACAGACCAGGAATAAAATGGCATCAGGTCCAATCCGGACAAATAATACTGAAAAACAAGCTGGTGCACCTGTCACCAGGAAAAGGTATTAATATTTTTACCGGCTATCCGGGGGGTGATGCCTACAGTACCCCCTCCCGATTTTATGACGGAAATAGCATTTTCGTCATACACCTTCTGATTTCTTTCTGCAAATAGTATGCGCTATGGAGTCATGCCACACAGCGCATCGACCCACGGATAGACGCTAAAAGACGATAAATATATCCTCATACGGCACGTCAAAGCGGATTCTCTAGCCTTTCTTGTAAATTTTGAACTCCTTCCCCTCAATTTCTTTTTTTTTTTTTTTTTTTTTTTTTTTTTTCGGCAGTATGTCAAGAACAAACGTACAATTAATAAAAAAATACAAGCAACGTGGTGCTGTAGTACGATTCCCCCTTTGATCTCCTTCTTCTTATCATTATCATTATTATTATTCACAGGGAGATCGTAAGTACATTGTCTTTTTTAATGACATACCCTTGTATA
>WBZZ01002910.1:0-10000 GCA_019918135.1 Paulinella micropora
ATAGTATTCCCCCTCTTTGTTGAAGCATCCAATAATCTATCCATTCTAAGCATCTCATAGGCCTGATTACGGATACCTTCACGAATTCCTTCAGCCCATGCAGTGTCGTCTCCTTCATTCAACAAAAACTTATGTTCCCGTTTAATTTTGCCATAGTATGCGAAAAATGGTTTTTCGTGTGGCATTTTTTATATCCGCTATTATATATCATGGAAAATAAAAAAGAAAAAAGCAAGGACGAGCAACAACTTGAAGAGTTGGAAAGGCTAGGGAAGGAAATTGACCAAATCCGCATCACTCAGAACTTGGTGAATAAAAACCCTGCCGTTTTTAGAAAACCTGAAAATATCCTTTACCGCCTGCCACTGACGGATAAGCAACGGGAGACGATTTACAATAATATAATTAAAGAGAAAGATAATATATAATGTTGTTAATATTGCTATTTGTGTTATCTCCAACTTGTTGGAGATTTGCTATGTCGCGGACTGCCTGCGACTTTTACTCTCGGTCAATAATTCAAAAAAGGATTGTTGTGTGTGGTGTATAAAACATGGTTTTGAAACTGGGCTCAAATGTGTTTTCATAAATAACGGAAACAATGCCTGTCGTTCCTTTGATGAGGCTTTACCATTAATGTGTGCCGGCGACGTTGCTTGGTATAAGACACATTTATATGAATGTGATTCTATTTAAACATAACGAGAATAAACGATATAAAAAGATGCCTGACTACAAACAAGGTAAAATATATGCTATCAGGTCGTATCAAACAGATCAGGTGTATATCGGTTCAACCACTCAACATTATACAAAAGACTTTATGCTCATAAAAGAGAATATAAATGTTGGATGAATGGAAAATTTAATTATGTTTCTTCTTTTTGAAATCGTCAAATATGATGATGCTTATATTGAATAAATTGAAGAATTTCCTTGTAATAACAAAATGGAACTTGAGAAAAGAGAAGGTGAATGTATTAGACAAACAGAAAATTGTGTTAATAAATATGTGGCTGGTAGAACTATTGTTGAATGGAGACGAGATAATAAAGAATGTATAGCAGACAGAGTTAAAATATATAGAGAAGATAATAAAGACAAAATAATAGAAATAAGCAAAAAATATAGAGAAGCAAACAAAGAAAATGCTACCAAAGGCAAAAAGAATGGATTGAAAAAAACAAAGAATATGTAGCACAAAGGCAAAAAAATATATAGAAGCGAATAAATACAAAATAATAGAAATAAACAAAAAATACTATGAAGAAAATAAGCAAACTATTCTTGAAAAAAGAAATTTATATCAATAAAAAAAAATCACTTGTAAATGTGGTAATTCTTTCAGAATTGATAATTTGTCAAAACATCTAAAATCTCAAATTCATTATGATAATATGATCGGATTATCATCCTTTGGTTTTTAACTCACTTCTTTGAAGCATTCGGGCTAGGAAGCACTATACCCACCAAAAGTGTGAGTATTCCGACATAGACATTCGCAGTTTCGCATGGGAGGTTTTTTTCGCTTTAATTTCACTAAACATAAGACTATAATTCCAATGATTATAGTCATTTGAAAGAGATATTTAATCAATCTGCTATCAGTCTTCTTATTAGTCATACAACAATTCCATTCATTTTCTATCTCGTTTTCAATTTTTTTCTCTTCTGTTTTTAGTTCTACTTCAAGAACACGGGATTTTAACTCGGGAGTTAGTTCGCCATCCATATCCATAATAGGTGGGGGTCTGTGAAGTCTGGTTGTATTATTAGCCATTTTCTCTAATTTCTTGTAGTATATTCATGAGATTTTTATTTTCTTTTTCTAAATTATCTACCTTTTCCGCCATGTGTTGAAAAGCACTGACTAATATTGGTATGAAGTCAGTGTATGATATACCTTCAAAGTTTCCATTCCCATCGCCTGCTTTTATTCCACTTTCAGATACAAATTCTGGAAATACTTTTTTTACTTCATCCGCAATAAATCCGTGGTTCTTTTTCTGTTTCTTTTTCGTCTGATTTCAAATAATATGAACAGCAATTTATTTTTCATAAGTTTATCGCAACAATCCCCGCAGTCTAGTGTTTTAATATCTGATTTTAATCTCCTGTCTGAACCAGAAGACCATGTATTTGCCCCCGCATACATATAAACATATCCTGTATTGTTTTCACCATTTGATAGTGAAGTTGACCAAGCGTGTAATAAACCACCTGTATTCATTACTACCGCATAACCTGATGAGTCTCCTGCTTTCATAAATATTTGTGGGTTGGTCGTATTTTGTGGTCTTTTTCTCAATGTTAAAAATCCACTGGATGCTGTTGTTAGGCTTGTATCACTCTGAGCATAGATTACTCCAGTCCCCCTCGCATAAAAATTTAAATCTTGATTGGTATTGCTTCCAGTAGCATATATTGAATTATAACCAAAACCAACTCCCTGTGTCCCGTTGCTGTGTCTAAATTCAACACCGCCAGAAGATTGGCCAAGATTGGCGGTAGCATATAATCCGACTGGTGTAGCATGAGACCCACTTCTTGCTTCTCCTCTTATATCTGCCGTGCTATTAACAACAGATATACCCGCATTTGCCGTTATTGACTTTGAAGCCGTAATCGTTGTTTCGTTGATTCTGAATAATTCAGTTGAACCATTAGCATAAAATACGTGATTACAACCAGATGAAACATTATATAACAATGTAGAGGATGCAATGCCTAATCCAAAAAATGCTGTTGTAGAGTTTGTTCCATTATCATACAATACTAGTTTATTATTAGCATTTGCAGATCTGTCTATGAAAACACTTTTTCCAGCACCTACCACTATGTTGTCGCTTGTTGTTAATGTCGTCGTTGATATCCCCGCATTTGCCGTTATTAATCCACTCGCGGTTGCTGTTGTTGTTGATATACCCGCAGTTGAAGTAATTGTTGTTCCCGTTATTGTTCCACCATTTGTTATATTGTTTGAATTCATATCTAAGGCACCATAAAACCGCATACCGCCCGCATTGTTAAAACGGACAATGTCTGACGAAGCACTTTTATTATCCAAAAGTTTTGAAATATAAAGTCCTGCTCCTTTTACATCAGATGCTACATTCGTAAATACATAACCTCGTTGGTTCGTGGTTCCACTTGAAGCAGTATTTAAAGTGTATAAGAAATACTGATAATCACCCGTCGTCTGTGAAAAGAATATATTCTCCTCCGTTTTGGTTTAATATCCTCGCCCCATTATATGTTATATTTCCACCATTAATGATATCTACATTATTGAAATCGGCTTGGCTTAACAAATTCAGTGCCCTTACATCATTTCTACTTCCATTAAATATCTTAATTCCTGTTATGGTTTGGTCTCCTGTTAGTTTTACATTTTGCCCGTCCAATGTATCTACATACCCTTTTGTCGCTCCGTCCGTTGATAATGTTGGAGTTCCAAGGTTCGCTATTTTGCTACTATTACAATCTAGCCCCGAAGCATTTACCCAACCGACTATTGCTCCATCAATAACGAAACTTACTTTTTTCGCATTTATTTCAAAGTTATAATTCACACCCGTGCCCATATTAAGGCATCCAATAGTTCCTATGTTTGCTGTGGAGTTAAAAACCACGAATGTTCCTTTTGTTGTGGCATTCGTTGAATTTCCTGTTATTTCAAGGGCGCTGCTAAATGTCTTAATTCCTGCTATGGTTTGGTTTCCTGTTAGTTTCACATTTTGCCCGTCTAATGTATCCACATAACTTTTCGTTGTTGCGTCCGTTGTTGCTGTTGGTGTGGCAAATTTGTAATTTTTCTGTTGTTTAAAGATAGTGTCGTGCCAGTTGCTGTCGCGATTACATTATCCCCCGCATATAAATCAACATATGATCCTGTTATTTGTATTGGATAATAGCCCGCAGTTGCTATTTTTTGTGCCACAATCTCTCCTATATTTGTCGCCGTATCAAAGGCGATACCGATACCATCAAAAGCGGTTGGAGCAGTAGCACCCCGCACTTCTATTGTTGAAGTAAATTTTTTATTCCCTGCTATGGTTTGGTCTCCTGTTAGTTTAACAACCGAAGTGTCAAGAGTAGAAACATCCACACCATCAACAAGATTTACATTTGTTATGCTTTGGCTTTTCATATCAATCCCCGCACTCGCATTTATTATACTGCTAAATGTCTTAATACCTGCTATGGTTTGGTCTCCTGTTAGTTTGACGACTGCGGTATCAATAGCCGAAACATCAATACCATCAACCAAATTTACATTTGTTATTGAAAATCCACCCATATTTAAACTGCCCGTCATAGCCGTTGTGCCGTCCTTTGCCAGTTTGGTGTCGGTATATGCTTTCGTTGAAGCATCGCCGTCATAGAATGGTGCGGGCAGTCCGCTGATTGCTGTTGTGCTGTTAAAATTTAAAACATTATTTGTTAATGTTATCCCACCCCCTGTTGTTGGAGCAAGAAGTATGGACGAGCCTACAATAGTTAGTGGATAGCCCGTTACTCCACCTACCTCCGACGAATAGATAGAGCCCATATTATTGTTGTAATTGAAGAATAATTTGCCTGTGTTTAATGGATTTGAGTCTTTTACGGCCACATAAGTAGTAAATGTTTTGTTTCCTGTTATTGTTTGGTCGCCTGTTAGTTTAACGACATTCGTGTCAAGAGCCGAAACATCAATACCATCAACCAAATTGACATTTGTTATACTTTGGCTTTTCATATCAATCCCCGCACTAGCATTTATTATACTGCTAAATGTTTTAATTCCTGCTATGGTTTGGTCTCCTGTTAGTTTAACCACAGCACTATCAAGAGCCGAAACATCAACACCATCAACATTACCGACATTTACTATATTAAAACTTCCCATATTCAAATCTCCAAACATCATAGTGAGGCCATCCAATCTAAGAAAAGGTGAGTTTGTATTACGCCATTGCCCTGTGCTATAAATGAGTAGTTGGTTATTTGTGGGTGTGCCTGTTATGACTACATCCGTTAATTTATCCAATTCAAAGTCGCTTATATAACTTGAAGTCAATGTAGCAAATGAAGTATTGCCGAGCCCGTCCGTTTTTAATATTTGATTAGCCGTGCCGTCCGCTATTGGTAAATCGTATTCGTTATTAATTGACACATAACCAGTATCAGATATCAACAAAGAAGAGTTATTATTTTTTGACGATATTGTTATATCATCAGTCCTTGCTTGGACTGAGTTTGCTTCTATGTGGTCGCCATATAATACACCATCAACTTCTAAATCCTCGTCTATTATCACAGAGCCGTAATAGTGATATGCCCACGGATTGCCTAAATGGTTCATATTTAAATTCTATTATTTTATAATAAATCTTATAATATAAGATAGATATATAGTTAAAAAAAATGAATATATTCGGCCGTTCGCAAGAGCAACAATCTATTGACACAAAAACAATCGCGGTCGTGGCTACTCCGACATTAACAAGAAACATTCAAAATGCTTATGTTGGTCTTGATATGCGCTCATGGATGACGAGTTCAACATTTACCACTCTTTGTACTGGCGGATATGGTAGCAAAACCATATCAAGTCTTGGTTATGGTTATTTCATTAATGTATCATTTCGTGGTTCATTGAATTTACCCGCACCAACTGGCATTGCCACTTTTCAATTTTGGTTTCATATCACAGATGGCACGAATACATATGATTACTATACCGAAGTGCTAAATTATACAACCGCCATTGATTATAAGTCTTTTGATTGTGTGTGGCTAATCCAAAGATATGGAGTTCAAATGAATTTAACTTGGCAGATGACGTGTCCAAACCCGTCTGACACTACCAACAACCGCACTATACGAATTGTAGATAATACAACAAATGATGCTCTGGTAGCGTATGCGACTGGTGCTCCATTAACAATGGAAGTGTATTATAAATCAGCATCTACGGAGCCTGTATCTTTCAAACCTTCGTATTTCAATATTGATGTAATGAGAGACATAGCACTAACTGCCTCTTACACATGAAACCTGTCATACATATCTTTCAGTGTCGTGAGTTTGCCCTCGTGTTGAGATAAGACATCGCGGAAAAATGTCTTATAATCTAACTTACCATATTTAAGAGTGGGGCGTTGCTCTGGCGGTATATGTCCGTATCTACTCTCGTGCCATTTCTTCATATCCTCCTGTAATATGGTGCGGTCTTCAACTTTCATATACAAGAAATTAAACGGGTCTTTGGATACTTTCAAATGTGCCGTTATTATTTCATAGCAACTATACCCGCCCTCGGGTGGATTCCGCTTTGCTTTAATCGGTGTTTTCTTCTCTTCTTTTGCTTCCGTTTCTTTTTTTGCCAGTTCCCTATGTTGATTTTGTTCAAATCAACATTACCCACGTTGGCCTTGATTTCCGTAATGCCTGTTTCTACTAAATCCGCAGTTTTGAATGGAGTACTTTCCTCCTCTGCCATACTGCTAACTATGTTTTCCAGTGTAGTGGCCGACGGCATTTCTACTTTTACATTGTCGCCACCGCGGGGTTTGTATTGTTCATAAAATGATACAATTTCGGGTTTCGTCCATTTAATGGTCGGTTTCTTAACATTGCTATCAATCTCCCATTTGGCGATCTCGTCCAAATAACTTTGCTTTGTGCTCATACTATATAATGGATAGAAAAAAAATACCAACTGGTATTATTGTTTATTCATCGTCGTCGTCCTGTGTGCTAAATCGCCATTCTTGGTCGCCATAAATAGTTCGCCATGTGTTCTGGCATTCTTCCAGAGAGGGTAATTGTATAAATCTTGGTCTCCTTCCACCTATGGTTTTCTTTGTTTCCCTTGCATCGGGGATCAGTTTTTTCATTTGCATCCAGAAACTTGTCTGCGAAGTATGAGGGTCATTAATATTTGATTTATATACTTCATACATTACTTCTTTTGAAACTTCATCTCCAAATTGTATTTCTGGCATTCCGCTTGAAATATGGCCATCGTTTAAACAATCTAACCACCACTTCCGTATTTTAGATAATGTTTTTACTTTTTGTTGTCGTAGTCCGCCCGTTAATATCGTCTCGCGATCGTTAAAAGTGCTAAGGTCTCGTTCGGCAAGAAACTTCGCCAGTCGCTGTCGGTCAATTGCACGGATATCCGTAATTGCTTTTCTTTTTTCGTTTTCTTTCATTAGTGCCAATTCGTCCGATACTTCCAATACCAGCCATCGTTGCTCCGTTGTTCCTGCGGGGACAACCCATTCTTCGTTAGAAGCAAGCACCAAGAAGAAGATATTTTCTAATGTAAGATTTGGTAAATATTTTTGTTTGAGAGTGAGTGTATTTTCGGATACCATTTTCTTAATAGTGCCCGCTCGTTCCTTATCACCACCCCACACCATTTCGTCCATATATACGACTATAGCCCGTGCTAGTTGGGCATTGAAGTCGCCTAACACTTCTTTCACATCGGAGGGCTGAAAGTAATATTCGCCACCAATAATATCTTTGAATATTTCAAGGATAATCCCCTTTCCTGCTCGTTCTGTGCTGGTTAGCACCAAAGATAAATGTAATTTCTCCCACGGCTTTTGGTAAATGTGCGCAAACATATCCAAAACCTTTTTATAGACATTTTGGTCTCCACCGCACCATCTGTTTAAAATATGTTGAAAGAATGGCTCGTTTTTCTCTTCTTCTGGAGTAAATGATTTTACATCGTGCAATGTGTCGGCGGGGACGGCAAATCCTTTGAATAAGTTATAAAACCCTTTTTTGTTGTCATCAAAGTATGCCTTGGGGTCAAAGATAATATCATTTACCTCTCGTCGTTTCGGGTGAGTATTCCACATTTTGTATAAATCAACAACATTCAATGTGGCGGGGTTTTTGCCTAGTGCTATCCAGTCTTCCTTTGAAAGATTAGTCTTTATTCTTTTGTTTTTGAAGAAGGCCTCCATCGCCGTTTCTGTTTTATAACGAAACACCATTTTATCCCTAGCATCAATGTATTCTTCAATTATGGTTGGCTTTGCCAAGTTAGCAAAACAATATGATTTGTTCATCCATGCCAAAGCGGTTTCTAGAAAATCTTTGAATTTTTCAATCGTCTTACACTCACTGCCAAGTCGCCGTAAGTCATCAATAGTGTTGATATCGTGAGCAATTGCGGGAGTAAATTCATGAATTCGCACACCTTTACCTTCACAACCCGTATCATGGCAGTAGAAATAAAGCCCGTCTCGTTTCCACACAACATAGCAGTTGTCGCTTTGGTTCTCCTCGCCATTTATGATACATTTTCTCACTCCTTTCGTTTTTAAAATAAACATTCGTTGCTTTTGCTCTTTTATATCCACATTAGCCACTTTGCTGAGTATGATTTGTTCAACTTCGGCTATGGTTATGTGCTGGTATCGTCGCAGAGAAGTGTATTCGGGCAGTTTAACACCATAATATGAGGTTTCGTCGGGTCGCATGATTAAGTAATCATCAATTTCAACATTTTGTAATAGTTTCAATGTATTGGTTTTTGGTGTATAAGAGTATGGAAGCAATACACGACTGCTCCCGTCTTTGTGAGAGTAAATAGTGCGAAATGCTCGGTTCTTGTTATACACGGAGATATCCAGAATGGTTCGCAGTTCAATTTTTTTATCCTGTCGTTCAAAGGTAAAGCAGAGGTCAGTGTAATTTTTTTCAATAATGGTTTCAACGAATTTCCAAAATTCTTTTTGTGTGTCGCAGTTGGCGAATACGAAGCCGTTGTCATATGAAAAGTGGCACGACATCTTATCACCCTTGCAAGCATCCAAGTATTTGGCCTTTTTCGGGTTGTATTTCATACCAAGTAGTTGAAATACATTTTCCATTAAATCGTTCCATCGTTCATACATCTTATCTCGCGAGATACTCAAGTTATCGCCGTCCAAATCGGCAAACATTCGCTGTGGCTTACCATCCATCAACACTTCGTAAAATTGTTTTTGTTCTTCGGGGGTTTTTTCAATCAATTCAATGAAGTCTTCTTGGTTTGGTAAAGTAGTAAATTGTTTGTTGCCCCATTTGATAAGGATTTCGGCCGTTTTGCCCTCCAGTGCTTCTTCCTGTTTCCAGTGCCAGTTGCCATTGTCCAACATAGGGGCGGTCATTGTATATCAGTGGTCAGATTTTTTAATAGAAAAATAATCAAATTGTTCTATATATCTATACCCATATGTTATCTTATCCTTAGAAGAAATTAAAATATTCTATATATACTCACCGCAACCAAAAGGGAGTGTTGTTTCGTATTTTATTGTAGCAGTCGCATGGTTCATATCCTCTGTAAGCATTACAAAAGGAGCATTGGTAAAAAGCCTTTCGCATACATGTCGTGTGGTAGTATTTGTCCTTGTTCGGGTATCGTGCTATTATATTTTTTGAAATCGCCCTTTTACTTTCGCAGTGGCTACAAAATTTAACATTGGGGTCGTTAAGTCTAACTAGCAACGACAACTCTTCATTCATTTTACGATTATTAAACCTCTTGACACAATGAGAGCCAACAATCATCTCAGCACCACTCGTCCTGTGCTTGATTATGAAGTTCTTTGTAATTATGTGCCCACAGCAACAATAACTTTCCGTGCCACCTTCTAGCATACGTGCCACCTGCCAGTGATTAGTGTCCCATCGGCCGTCGGGGGCAACAAAACGGACAGCATTGATTAAATTTAAAAAATAATTTCCCTCCGTGTAATCAATGTGTAATTGTAAATCTTCCTGTGCCCAGTATGGGCGTGTCATCAGCAGTCTAGTGTCCATAGTATATTATGGTGGATATATTTATATATAAAATAATTTATATATTTACCGCCAGACTATCCCGCAATCGCCTCAAACTTATCAATTCTTCCTTTTGTTTTTCGTATCGCTCCTTCCGCTGTGCCTTAATTTTTTCCTTATTTTTGTGGTAGTAAGCCTTGGCATTTGCTCGGTTCTTATC
>WBZZ01002910.1:15000-22500 GCA_019918135.1 Paulinella micropora
AAACAGGCTGAGAGAAACCGAAAGCAGAATATACATAAGAGAGACAAATGAGGCGATGGTGCGGTCGCTGATGTTCAATTCAAAATTTCACAAGCACAGAATTCTTTTAAGCCTGCTTTCGTTGTTGAATTTCAAACCATTAAACTCGGATATATTAGTCAATGAAAAGGACCTCATTTAAGGGTTTAAATCGTTTTTAAATGCTGAAACCAATCAAGGAGCTCGTTCAAATACTCGGGAAACACCACCAAAAAGAGAAGACATTGAAGACACCTGAAACAAATCCGAAATATTTGAAGATAATGCTTGATTTCTTTAATCTTTCATTAACCGCTGAATTCGGTATCAAGAAAAAGAAAAACAGGCGAAAATTATGAAATGATAGATTTAAATGATGAACATTTTCGCACATTAGAAGAAGAACCCGCTCATTATAAAAGGATATATCGGACACTAATTGCACCATACAGAGAATTATGAGATTAAGAAATTGAATGATTGGTTTTTTTTTTTTTTTTTTTTTAAATTCAAGAAAAGGAACGGGTGAATTGATATTAAATGAACAAACGGAGCCGAATGGAGAAGCGAGGAGAAAACGAAAGAGGAAACGGCTGAAAACCCCAAAAATAACGGGCAGAATTACCCGCCCATTTTTTGATATAAGAAAGTAGATAAAAGGAACGGGTGAATTGATATCAAACGAATGAACAGGACCGATTGGAGGAGCCGACAAAATGAACGGGTGAATTGATATCAAACGAGTGAAAGAAGGCGAATGGAGAAGCGAGCAGAACACAAGATGAACACAAAAACAAGAACAGCGGGATAACATAAAAAGGGAATGACTAAGCATATTTAGCCCGTGTTTTGTGGGTTTAAGAGAAGAAGAGAAAGAGAGATGAGAGAGTTGGCTGTTATTGTTAGCAGTTTTAGCGGGCTCAATCCCTCAGTTCAACACAGAGCACCCCACCCCGCCTCTTGTTATATGTTTTTTTATCTCATAATTAATTATTTTTTTTTTAATTTTTTTTTATTCGTATAAATATACACCCGCCCACGACATCGTTCAATCGCTCAATCGTTCAATCGTTCAACCCGCAAGAGATGAACCTCACCCGCGTCCAGTTTCTTAAAATTGATAAATTCTCAAATCTCAAATTCAAGATTAAGCGAACTCAAAAAGATGAATCAAACTAATGACAAAGCTCCAGACAGTGATATCGCAAAAATACCACACAGCAAGCAATCCGATATACACCGCACAATCAGGCGATTTGTTGATTAAGTTTTATAAAGTCAATAATTTCAAATTCGTTGAAAATGGACTTTATAATTTTGAATTCAAGACAGTTGAGAAAGAAGCGAAAAAGACAAAAAAAAAAGTATATAGTGCTTAAAATCACCAACACCCCCGAATTCGTGGAGCTCGCCGAAAGCAATGAAAAGGATGTTGAACTCGTATAAAATGTTTTACCTTTTGAAAAGTGTCTCAACGATAATATATACAATAAGGCGACAGTAGCAAAAGCACCACCACCACCAACACCCGCACCCCGCCCCCCGAGAAGCCGACCCAGAACCCCACCACCAAAGCCCCCGACAGGCGACGAGTTAGAAATCATTATGAACAACCCCGCGGACGATTTAGAGACCGCTGAAAAATTGATTTTTAAAAGTTGTTATAAGTGCGGGGGCGACTTCATAACCAAAAACGACAGCAGGCGGAAAATCTGCGACCAGTGTCGGACAAAAAACAAAA
The DNA here is from genome assembly GCA_019918135.1 of Paulinella micropora. Classification (NCBI taxonomy): domain Eukaryota; phylum Cercozoa; class Imbricatea; order Euglyphida; family Paulinellidae; genus Paulinella; species Paulinella micropora. The sequence goes on from WBZZ01002910.1 coordinate 16,760, forward strand.
ACAAAAAGCCGATTGATGTATTCAACCATACAATTGATATATTGAACAGTCAAGACGGGACAAACCCCGCCGAAGAAATTGATGAAATAATTGCTAGATATAAAGAAAGCATACTTGTCGCGGGTGATGGTAATCAGTTATTAATTAAGGCGATTAATATGAGAATAAAGGAATTAATCAATCATTTCATTTCGTGTTTTGAAAATGAATAAACAATATAATATTTTTTATAGCGAATATATATTTAAACAGAAAATATATAAGCATATAACTATATAAGCACAGAAGAAAACAGGCACGGCAAAAAAGGAATGAGTGAGACCCGTCACGAGATAACAATGGAACCGTGGCTTAAAAGAAAGATTGAAGACGTGCAAAGGGGCATATATTACTTAGAAGAATATATGACAAGATACAAAAGCGAGGGGGCAAGTCTTACGTGGAGCATTAACAACTCGATTGAAACCATATCAAAGGATATTGAAGAAATATATCATTCATATATTCGCGATGTATATCGTAAAAGACTGAAAAATGACGTTAATATATTATTTACGAATAACGGCAAATAAACCAATTAATCAATTAATTATTTATTTATTTTTTATTTTTATATTTAAACATAAAATATATAAGCATATAAATATATAAGCACGGAGGAAAACAGGCACAGCAAAAAATGGATTTCAAAACGATAGACTATAAGGACCCCGAGGACCTTATAAACAAAATTCAGGCAATAACGAAAAACCGATCTGAAAGCCTTATTATATTATTAATAGACCTTATAAAGCAAAAAGGAGGCAATCAAACATATTAAAAAATTTACAATGGACTTTAAACACATTACAACATATTGAAAAAATAAACACGAAAGACAGCTATTTAACACGTAAGAAAGGCATTCAAAGAACAGCACCCGACCAAAGAAGCCGAAATTAACAAAGAGCTAAAATTAACCGATGAAGAACGAACCAAGAAGGCGACAACACAGATAAAACAGCGAAACAAGAATTTAAAAGAAATTAAGAATTATGAACCCGCGACCGTTTTCAAGATAATGGACAATTTGAACAAATTAAAAAAAATGACAGATCTCATTATTTGCTTCAATTATTTCGAAGATTAATTGAGGTTTTAAGAATAACAAGCACACCACCCGAGGCGAAAGAGCAAAATTTTTTTGTAGTTATAGACAAAGTAGCCAAAGACAAGAAGGGGGCTATTAATAAGATTGAAGTGCCCTTGATTCATATGTCATATAACGATATGCGGACAGCCTGGGAAGCAGTGCGGGAGACACTGACGGACGAAGACAAAAAGAAAAGAAACCAAGAATTAACAAATAAATACGATGCGAGAATATCAAGACGAATGAAGGAATTGTTCAACGATAAAAACGCAACTTCTCATTTAGCCCGCAAAATTTACGGGGCCTTAGCTTACAGAGAATATGCCCCCGCAAATATGGACCGAAGTATATTTTTAAGTAAGGTATTAGGGCACGTAGAAGAAAGCGAAGCAAGCCGAAATTACGCAAATATAGAAGCACGAACTCCCGAATAGCAACCGAACCGCAGGCACGGCAAGCTTTAGACAAGTTAGAAAACAAAATAAACACATTAGAAGACAAAGTCGCAGGGCTGAATGCTAATCTTCCCAAAAATATTATTGATGCTTTAGCGATAATAAAAGCAATGAAGGACAGAAAGATTAATATAAGCAATAGAAAAATCAGAGAGTTCGCACAAGTAGGAAGTATGAAAGCAAAATTTATCAGTGATATAGCAAAAGGCAAACAACCGACAGAAGCGGCAAAACAGAAAGAAGAACAACGAAGAACCAATTTTAAGACGAAGTGAGCGATTAAAGAAAGCAACCCAAAAAAAAATAAACTATATCAATTTCTTTTTTTTAGTGTGCGCCGGCACACCAGCAAAAAAACATTAGCGACAATTAACACGGCAAAAACGGACGAAAAACCGATAATGCGATTTTGTAAGAAATCTACAAGGAAAACGAGACACAGAAAAACCAAAAATCGTAAATTTTGTTTTTGTGTCTTTTTGTCCAGACAATGGACGAGGCCGAGGCGATAGAGGCGCGAGTAATGAGGAGCAAGAAGGCAACAACCGTTGAAGACATTGAAGCAGAAATTTTATTATTGAACGGCAAGCACGAAGCACCACAAAAGAAAATTGAAGCACTACAGAAAAAAAAAAAGAAAATTGAAATAATGCGACAAGCCTGGGAAACACGAAAACAACAAGCACAGCGAAAACGAGAACACGACAAACACGAGGAACAACGGCGACAGAAACGACAACGAACAGACACCGAATTTAAAAAATATTGTGAATGGATACGAAACGGAGGGGCAAGAGGACTGACAGCAAAAAAAGAGATATTAGACAAAATGGACAAATTAATTATGGCGGGGCACACTCACGAAGAAGCACTAAAGGCAGTTAAGCTTTAAAATATTAAACTGTTTTTCTTGTATATGTGCTCCGCGGGGCACACTGTTTTTTAAGGTTTTAAGCCGTTTAAGGTTGTTTGTTTGTTTGTCTGTATCCTGCGACCCCTTTTTTAGGCAGTTAGAGCTGTTTAGAGCCGTTCCCAGCAATATATATATATATATACATATATATATATACATATATATATATATCTGTATATATATAACATGCATACCGATAAAATATAAGTAAATGAGCGACGTGGGCATGTACTTTGATTAAGTGAACTAGTCGCAAAAGCAAACGATCTATGCCACGGCACACATATTATACAACATGGTATATATGCTAGTATATATAATAATAAGAAGTATTCGGCATATGCGTGATGACAAGAACAAAGGGACATCTAGTTAATGTACGTAAATACGTATATGGTACTCTGCTTCCGCCGTTGTCTCCCCCTACTACCTACTTGCGTGAATAAGAGGTATACTTGATCATAATGCATAATAATAACCATATATTCGTCTCAAGTAATATATACTGCCAGCTACGTAATGTGCTAACACACACCAGCAACACGAGAAAGTATATACTACAAAAACAACAAATGTTGGTACTGGTATGTATTATTAGGATGAAAAGGACAACAACGAATCAGATCACATATGTTATTTATATACACGACAATGACACATAACTAACATGATGAGGGCAGCCCATGCATCACAAATACAACGTCAATCCCTCAAGATATACTAGAATAAAAATAGGATAACCAAGATGCAATGATGGTCAACATTCGACATCGGGAAAAACTAGTACTTCTATCTATACTTCTGCTGAGGTATTGAGTTCGTAAACATTCAAAAGGATGAAGAACGAAAGACAATATGAGCAGAAGGATAATGAAGAAAGAAGAACAAGAAGATTTAGAAGACCATCTAAAAGGCACAAACTAGGTAGGTAGACATATAGTACCAAGACGGCATATTGTATATTACATGTATATATATATATATTACATATATATATATATGTATGTATATAATATACAGGCATATAAAATACCGTATTGAAAAATGTACAGACTTCTTACTTATGACGGTGCGATGAAGACGAGGGGAAAAGAAGAAAAGCAATCGCATCTATGCTCCTAATATCCTCACGACATCACTATCGCCCTCAAAAATCTTCGCAGTAAGACTGAGAAACTAAGAAGAGAGGAGAGGGGACAACGACAGAAGAAAGAATTCGTATAACTATAAGACTACTTACCGATTGACAAGTAGTCTGACACTAAGCAAAGAACTGATAGGTACATCTCTCCTGGAAAGTAGGTAAGTTCAGCTGCACTAAAGCTAGGGCAACCTGACTATTCTATTCCGACTAGAGACGAATACACTCTACCATCACATCAGAAGGTCTGTCATCAGATCATTATCCTTACCTCTTACCTTAGGCTATGATCCTATCTTGCGCAAGGAACATACACCACACGCAGGAATAAACATAGTACTAGAATAAAGATAAGACGTAAAGACAATGAATAAATACTGGATGATAGATTTAGGACAGTCACAGGACCGAGAGACATAACAACGTTAACTCCGTACATATTATATCCAAGACACTTGTATCTGTCCTTCACACTTAATCTAACAACCAATACAGCATGCCATCCCACTACAGCACTTATGACATCATCCCCCATACTGCAATAGAGAAGAACAGTAATAAGGGAGGAGACAGAATAAAAATGTGGTGTCGCGTCATAGACAAACATCAGATGACAGATAAAACGAAGACAAAAGATGTAAGTATGTAACAACAATTGGACTACACAAATGAACACAAAATAGTTCAACATCATAAGTACACACATCAATTTCGCATGAGACATCGCCCCCCCCCCCCCCCCCCCCCCCTACATAACTCGTACACAGTATATCAAACGTAGCATAGAGGAGAAATGTAGTGGGTGACAAAAACGGATGGACGATACAGACTAAATAAAGCATAGACATAAGTATCCAAACTACTAACATCCCCAACTTCATCTAGTCATCAAGCTATCTGCAAACACCTCACTCACCTACTCTGCTACTCATGCATATATAAACTGACAAGCAAGTTATAAATCATGCAAGTAAACAAACGAGCAGAAACAAACCATCAAGTAAGCACACTAACTAGTAAGTATGCGAACAGGCAAGTAAGTTAGCAATCACGCAGGTAGTCAACAAGCAGAAACAAGCCATCAAGTAAGTATATGACATAGACAAGTAAGTAGACAATCATGCAAGATACTATACTAACTACAACAGTAAAGCAGCACTGTTAGTTGTCCTTATTCACGCAAGCACACCAATGATTCAGTGAGTGTAGACAAGACAAGATTCAATCATCCAAAACAAAGAACTACAACTGTAATTGGCTAACCTTAAGTACACATGTCCCACAGTGAATACCACACCGACACAAGACACAAAACAGTAGCTTGAGGCAGTGATTGTGGTAAACAAAAGATACAACAGACTATCATATCAAGGCATGTACAACTAAACAATAAGCCCAAAGAACAGAATGCAGTAGAAGCATAGCAATAGAGGCACACAGCGCATCATGCCTAATAGTCATTACGAGAAAATACCATCCAATGACTCGCAAAATGACGTAACCTTGCTATGTACGAAAAGACATTACCCTACCCTTGCCCACCAAGCAAGCAAGCAACCAAGCATGCAAGTAAGCAAGTAAGTAAGCAGGCAAGCAAGCAAGCAAGTAAGTAAGCAAGCAAGCAAGCAAGCAAGCAAGCAAGCATACAAGCAAGCAAGCATACAAGCAGGTAAGCAAGCAAGCTGCTTAGCAAACAAGCAAGCAATCAATCCTCGCTCACCCTAACACTACCGCTCTTGTGGCACCGTAGGCTAGATGCAGCCTTCCGCACATCACCTAGTGGTTCTAGGTGCAGCCTTCCGCACGTCACCTAGCACTAGCTACAGCCTTCCGCACGTAACCTAGTGGTTCGCTAGTGGCAGCCTTCCGCACACACACCAGCTAGGTGTTAGCGCGGACGAACCGCAATAGCACTATCGGGCGAGGGTCTTCACCGTACACGGGGGAAACCTCAGCAATATGCCGAGCTGTTTTTGGCTTCGCAGAATAGACTCTACGGTCTTTCAAACTGCTGGAACCGTCCTCTAGCTTAGCTAACCAATGCCTCATAATCTGTTAGAACATATACCTAAATCATCTACTGTTCCTGCACACTAGACA
>WBZZ01002910.1:40000-45000 GCA_019918135.1 Paulinella micropora
ATGCTTACCGCTTCACAGACATATGTATGATGTACATGCTTACCGCTTCACAGACATATGTATGATGTACATGCTTACCGCTTCACAGACATATGTATGATATACATGCTTACCGCTTCACAGACATAGGTATGATGTACATGCTTATTGCTTCACAGACATATGTATGATACACATGCTTACCGCTTCGATCGCTCGCCAGAAGTCGACCAGGGCGCGCGGGGATGGCCGACCAATCTGCATGCGGAGAGAGAGAGAGAGAGAGAGAGAGAGAGAGAGAGAGAGAGAGAGAGAGAGAGAGAGAGAGGGAGGAAGGGAGGGAGGGAGGGAGGGAGGGAGAGGGAGAGAGGGAGAGAGAGAGAGAGAGAGAGAGGGAGGGAGGGAGGGAGGGGTGGAGGGAGGGAGGGAGGGAGGGAGGAGGGAGGGAGGGAGGAGGGAGGGAGGGAGAGAGAGAGAGAGAGAGAGAGAGAGAGAGAGGGAGGGAGGGAGGGAGAGAGAGAGAGAGAGAGAGAGAGAGAGAGAGGGAGGGAGGGAGGGAGGGAGAGAGAGCGAGAGAGAGAGAGAGAGAGAGAGAGAGAGAGAAAGAGAAAGAGAGAGGGAGAGATGAATAGATATATAGATAGGATAGATAGATAGATAGATAGATGAGATATCGACTAATGTCAGAAAAAAGGAGCTTCTGATTTCGTCAACCAAGGAAGTCTGTAAAGTATTGACCCGATGCCCAGCTAAGCCGTGATGTTTGCACGGAAGGGACTGATACAGGCGATACCAAAGCTCCCTAGTACCAGGCGGGGCCAGGGCTCGTTCCATAAGCGCCCCTTGCAGAACGAGCTCCCACCTCCATTACAGAGGGCCCAGTAAGCAGATGGAGTTTCGAGACTGTTCGACAGTCTAGTATAAACCGACAGAGCACTGTGGGTTTTATTCCGGGCTCAACAAGCGAGAAAGGGCACCCTGAGGGAACAGGATTGTGCTTCCCGTCGCTATTTCGGCATGTGACTCATAGGCGTATGGCTAGGCACACATAAGGCACCCCACCACGGGCCCAGCACACCCACACCATCCCCTAATTCTCTGTCTGTCGACAGATGGCACCCATTTCAAAACATCAAGCCCAAGGGAGGGTCAGTGACACCTCAAGTGGCCTTGGTTCACTTCGTGGAGTAAGTGATGAGATCAACTGATGAGATATCGACTAATGTCAGAAAAAAGGAGCTTCTGATTTCGTCAACCAAGGAAGTCTGTAAAGTATTGACCCGATGCCCAGCTAAGCCGTGATGTTTGCACGGAAGGGACTGATACAGGTGATACCAAAGCTCCCTAGATAGATAGATAGATAGATAGATAGATAGATAGATAGATAGATAAGATAGATAAGATAGATAAGATAGATAAGATAGATAAGATTGATAAGATTGATAAGTTAGATAAGATAGATAAGATAGATAAGATAGACAGATAGATAGATAGATAGATAGATAGATAGATAGATAGATAGTCCAGAAGAGCGCGCGGGGACTGCCAGTCAACCTATGCAGAGAGAGAGAAGGGGGGGGGGGGGAGGGGGGGGGGAGAGAGATAGATAGATAGATAGATAGATAAATAGATAGATAAATAGATAGATAGATAGATAGATAGATAGATAGATAGACAGATGGCAGATGGATGTATAGTCAATCAGGTAGCTAGCTCGACCAGTGTTTTGCCGCCGAACGTGTAGGTGTTTTCCTTGCCTCGCTGCTTGGGATACTTCATAAATAACACGTGGGCGCGCTGACAGGAAAACCTAGACAACAACAACAACAACAACAAACAAACAAAAACAAAAACAAAAACAACAACAACAACAACAACAACAACAACAAGAACAACCATGACAACAAATAATAAACAAACAAGCAAACAAACAAGCAAACAAACAAGCAAACAAAGCAAGAGACTCGAGTAGGCTGGACATGCTTCGAAGCAAGTCAGCGTGGACATAGAAATAAATTATAGTAATATAATAACAAATAATTACATATATATATATATATATATATATATATATATATATATATTGATCTGTCATGGCTGAGCCCGAGGGCCATGCGCCTCCATCCCTCGACCCAACAGGGACTACAGTGAGTATGTTGGGGAGGGAAGAGTGACTCTAACCATCCTGCATAGAAGGCCCCAAAAGGAAGTCCCTACTACCCGCACAGTGTCGGGTACCTTGCAGGAAATCAACTACAAATGATTGATCTTCCCTGCATGAGAGCTCCACGAGACTGGGTAGGGCCTGCATGGAGGTACTCACAGGGGTAGCAGACATTTCATGCGGTCTGCCAGCGCATGAGGACGTTTTGTGGTAAGTATCTGGGACGCCTCGAAACCCGTCACCACCCCTAGATCGCGGAATGTAAATACCCCTTTGATCCCACGTGGTGTATGTCTTATAAAAAACAACACAACGACATGGCCTCGGAACCAACACAACAACATAGCCTCGGAACCCACATCGACATAGCCTCGGAACCCACACAACAACAGAGCCTCGGAACCAACACAACAACATAGCCTCGAACCAACACAACAACATAGCCTCGGAGCCAACACAACGACATAGCCTCGAAACCAGTGGGAAGAGGCCCAACCACCTCCTCTTCCCGTGGGGAGCCATACTGTGCACCCCTCCATTTACATATATATATATATAACATAATACAATATAATATAATATAATATAATATAATATAATATAATATAATATAATATAATATAATATAATATAATGATGGATAGGCGACTTGCTTCGTACGTATACATGCATGCACGGACACTTTTCTTCCAATGAGTTGGTCTGTATGTCAGCATCATCTATCACCTACACATGGCTGCGTCATAGCACAGCATGTCCTCTCCCTCCTCATCTGTCCTAGCATCTTGTCCAGCATATGCATCTATCAACTACAGTTGGCGGCGTCATACCACTCCATTTCCCTCTGTCTCATCTGTTGCAGCATCTTGTGCAGCAGGTTGGTGGCGTCGGGTTCCGGCGCCACGCCAAGTCGCTCCAGCAACGACTCCTGCTTCTCCACCTCACAACAAAACATATCAGACGGGCATAGAAAGACACCTGCTTCTCCACTTGAGAGAGCAGATAACAACAAATATTAAACGGCTCCATCAATTCCACCTGCTTCTCTGACTGAGAGAGAGAGAGAGAGAGAGAGAGAGAGAGAGAGAGAGAGAGCAGACAACAACAAACTACTAGACGGGCCTAGACGATAATAATAATAGTAATAATAATAATGATGATAATAATAATAATAATAATAATAATAATAATAATAGTGCTTCTCTGTCAATGGCTGATGCAAATCTGCACATGCGCCTCCATCGTCTCACCCGTGAGGGGAGTACGAAGAATTGACGATAGGCTCTAATGACACCCCCGCAAGGGCAGTTCCAACACTTCCAGACGGGCCGGTATGTTCAATGAAAATACTGGTCCAGACGGATCGGTATGTTCAATGAAAATACTGGTGGCACCGACGGGAATCGAACTGGCGACAGGGCCCAGATGGTAGAACTTGACCACTGGGCTATCACGGTGTCCAAAATAATAATAATAATAATAATAATAATAATAGTAATAATGATAATAATAATAATAATAATAATAATAATAATAATAATAGTGTATCTCCTGCCAATTGCTGAGCCAAAAGGCCATGTGCATCCAGTCCTCCATTCCATAAGGAAAGTCTCCACACCAATCGGTGGAATAAAGGAAGTGACGGCATAGAACATTACTCTAGGAGCTTTATAGCAATCAGCCCATGGAAAGGACCGATGGCCTATGTACTCCCTAATAATAATAATAATAATAATAATAATAATAATAATAATAATAATAATAATAATAATAATAATAATAGTGCTTCTCTGTCAATGGCTGATGCATTTCTGCACATGCGCCTCCATCGTCTCACCCGTGAGGGGAGTACGAAGAATTGACGATAAGCTCTAATGACACCCCCGCAAGGGCAGTTCCAACACTTCCAGACGGGCCGGTATGTTCAATGAAAATACTGGTCCAGATGGATCGGTATGTTCAATGAAAATACTGGTGGCACCGACGGGAATCGAACTGGCGACAGGGCCCAGATGGAATAATAATAATAATAATAATAATAATATGGTAAGTTTCCGGGAAATCACCGCTAATACCGCAAAAATTTTATGTTATTCTATGTGATGTTATGTTATTTTATGTTATGTTATGTTATGTTATGTTATTTTATTTTATGTTTTGCCGCCTTCGCCGCCTGTTATGTTATGTTATTTTAGGTTATGTTATGTTATGTTATGTTATGTTATGTTATGTTATGTTATGTTATGTTATGTTATGTCATGTCATGTTATGTCATGTTATGATATTATGTCATGTCATGTCATGTCATGTCATGTCATGTCATGTGACCTTGTGTTGTAGCTCGAGTGCTTTCTTGGTGGCTTCATCAGACAGACAGGTGGGCGGTGGGGCCACTGCCGAGAACTCGCGTCTGGGCCGGGGCCGCCGTCGGCCATCACGCACACCATCGGAGTCACTGTGTTGCCCCTTAGAGTCGCCTGACTCACTATCCGAATCCGAGTCATCGCTTTCGTCGTCTTCTTCGTCCTCCTCGCTAAGTAAGTTAAGTAAGTTAAGTAAGTAAGTAAGTAAGTAAGTAAATAAATAAGTAAGTAAGTAAGTAAGTAAGTAAGTGAGTAAGTAAGTCAGGAAGTCAGGAAGTCAGTAAGTGTCAATATGTAAGTAAATATGTAAGCAAGTAAGTAAGAGAGTAAGTAAGCGAGTAAGTAAATAAGTAGTTGAGTAGGTAAGTAAGTACGTAAGTAAGTAAGTAAGTAAGTAAGTAAGTAAGTAAGTAAGTAAGTAAGTAAGTTAAGACAAGAATGCACCTGCTGCTGCTGTCAGTCTCAGCCTTGACTCCTTCTTTTTCTTCTGCTCC
>WBZZ01002910.1:67500-70000 GCA_019918135.1 Paulinella micropora
AGATAGATAGATAGATAGATAGATAGATAGATAGATAGGAGGTAGATAGGTAGATAGGTAGATAGGTAGATAGGTAGATAGATAGATAGATAGATAGATAGATAGATAGAGATAATACCTGGAGTGCGACGAAGACTAGTAGTGCCAACGAACTCACTTTCCACGCTTCAAACATACAGACATACATACATATATGCATAAATGCAAACATGCATACACACATAACATACATACATAATATACATACATAACATACATACATACATACATACATACACACATACATACATACATACATGCATCACATAAATACATCACATACATACATACATACATACATACATACATACATACATACATCACATACATCACATACATACATACATACATACATACATACATACACACATACATGCAGACATACATACATACAGACATTCAGACTTAGATATACCTTTGGGGATCTTCACTCCCATCTGGATCAGCCACCCTATTAACAAGCTACAAACAACCCCCAAACAATCAACAAAAAAATACAAAACAACTTGAGGGAAAAAAAAAAAAAAAAAGCAACAACAACAATAACAACCCTTTCTTTCTGTTTTGTTCTTGTTGTTATTGTTGTTGTTGTTGTTGTTGTTGTTGTTGTTTACCCTTTGAAGTTTCTCTGTTGTCGTTCTTCCTCTCTGGCCTCCCCGGGCACACAGTCGAACATGGCCTCCGACGGGATCACCTTGATTGCATACAATACAATACAATACAACACAGTACAATACAATACAGTACAATACAGTACAATACAGTACAATACAATACAATACAATACAATACAATACAATAATACAATACAATACAATACAATACAATACAAACAACACAACACAGTACAACACAATACAATACAATACAATACAATACAAAACAGTACAACACAATACAAAACAAAACAATACAATACAAGACAAGACAATACAATACAATACAGTACAATACAATACAACACAACACAATACAATACAATACAATACAATACAATACAAGATAAAACCCATACACAGATACACACAGAATAATACATCCATCACGTTCATGACTTGCCTACCTTGAGGATGAGTTTGGTGGGGATGGAGGCGCACTTCAGCGCAGAGAGCAACAGAGGCTCGTCGCTCGATCGCACCTACAAGAATCAAACTTCCACCATAAAACATAACACATTCAAGCAAATCTCATCATGATGATTCATTTTCGCCACAAACTTACCGGGGTTTACGGTGATATATATATATATATATATATATATATATATATATAGAGAGAGAGAGAGAGAGAGAGAGATAGAGTTTGTGTATGCGTACTCATTCCGAGTCTTGTGCACATGCAATAGAGAAGAGATCATGATATTCTAATACCATGTCTATCAGTCCGTACCAACTTACCGGCGAAACACTTCTCGTGCCTCCACTCGCAAGTCGCTGTCGGTGGCAGACAATTGACGATTTTTTGCCAAAGCATTACGTAAAAGTCGCTTTCGGTGGCAGACGTTTGAGGACTTTTCGCGGAATTTGCCGGAAATAACGCTGAGAACCGTTTCGTTTATATTAAACTATTGCGCGCATGTGATACTAGATCAGAACATCATGAAAAAGCCATAGCACGCACGCACGGGTAGAGTGCGCTCGATGACCAGCTTGCGGCGAATCACTTCGCGCGCCACCACACGCAGGTCAGTCTCCGAAGCAGACGCCTCCTTCTTCTCACCCAGCGCTTAACGTCATACATACATACATGTATTACATACGTACACACGTACATACGTACATGCGCACATACGTACACACGTACATACATACATACGTACATACGTACATACGTACATACGTACATACATACATACATACATGCATGCATATATACATATATACATACATACAAACTCACAAACACACAAACACACTCACACACAAACACACAAACACACACACACACACATACATACATACATACATACATACATACATACATACATACATACATTCATACATACATTACATACATTACATACATTACATACATTACATACATTACATACATTACATACATTACATACATTACATACACTGCATACACTGCATACACTGCATACACTACATACACTACATACACTACATACACTACATACACTACATACACTACATACACTTCATACACTACATACACTACATACACTACATACACTACATACATTACATACATTACATACATTACATACATTACATACATTACATACATTACATACATCACATACATCACATACATCACATACATCACATACATCACATTCATCACATTCATCAAATACATTACATACATTACATACATTACATACATTACATACATTACATACATTACATACATGACATACATGACATACTACATACATACATACATACATACATGCATACATGCGTACATGCGTACATGTATACATACATACATACAT
>WBZZ01002910.1:92500-95000 GCA_019918135.1 Paulinella micropora
GGTAGGTAGGCAGGCAGGTAGGTAGGTAGGTAGGCAGGCAGGCAGGTAGGTAGGTAGGCAGGTAGGTAGGTAGGCAGGCAGGTAGGTAGGTAGGTAGGCAGGTAGGTAGGTAGGCAGGCAGGTAGGTAGGTAGGCGGGCAGGTAGGTAGGTAGGCAGGCAGGTAGGTAGGTAGGTAGGCAGGCAGGCAGGTAGGTAGGCAGGCAGGCAGGCAGGTAGGTAGGTAGACGGACTACTTATTGGGTAGGTAGGTAGGCAGGCAGGTAGGTAGGTAGGAAGGTAGGAAGGCAGATACGTAGGACTGTAGATAGGTAGGTTGAAAGGTAGGAAGCGACGAAGACAGGTGAGGTGTAAGTAGGTATGCAGACAGAGGTAGGTAAGTAGGTCGGTAGGTAGGTAGGTAGGCAGGTAGGTAGACGGACTACTTACTAGGTAGACAGGTAGGCAGGCAGGTAGCTAGGTAGGTAGGAAGGAAGGTAGGTTGGTTGGTAGGTAGGCAGGTAGATGGTCTACTAATGAGGTATGTAGGCACCTCGTCCTCCTCGTCGGCCATGTCCGCCCACGAGCGCGCCGCGTGTTCTTGAGCCGCCCGTGCTTCTTCCTCCACCTCCATCTTGCCCCCTTGGTCCGCATCAGTCTCCTCCTCTTCTTCGTGGTGCTCGTCCTAGTGCATTCCATGACATTCCATGACATTCCATGACATTCCATAACATTCCATAACATTCGATGACATTCGATGACACATTCGATGGCGTTCGATGGCGTTCGATGACATTCGATGACATTCGATGACATTCGATGACATTCGATGACATTCGATGACATTCGATGACATTCGATGACATTCGATGACATTCAATGACATTCGACGACAATCGATGACGCATGATACCTTGGATTATACTCGACTACATTCCATTACATTCTATGACATGCTATTTCATTCGATTACGTTCGATTACGTCCAAATCACCTTCATATTCCATCATATCACAACACTACATCACATCACATTCTCAAGTCCAACTCTACCACTTTTGTTTCTTGCTCGACGTGGTATGCCGTGGCCCGCCACGCGGGCAATTCCATACCATTCACATCAGATACACATTGCATCATACCACAATACATCACAGTAAAACACTACCACTTTGGCCTCCTGCTCGATGTGGTACTCCATGGCAGCCACATGGTCTGGGTCTGTGAGGTAGGACAGGACGCGCGCGCAGCACGCACCCAGGAAGGACTTGCCCGTACCCGGCGGGCCCTAGACAGGCAGGTTGGTAGGCAGGTAGGTAGGTAGGCAGGTAGGCAGGCTGGTAGGTAGGTAGGTAGGTAGGTAGGTAGGTAGGTAGGTACGTAGGTACGTAGGTAGGTAGGTAGGTACGTAGGTACGTAGGTAGGCAGGTTGGTAGGTAGGTAGGTAGGCAGGTAGGTAGGTAGGTAGGTAGGTAGGTAGGTAGGCAGGCTGGTAGGTAGGTAGGTAGGTAGGTATGTAGGTAGGCAGGTAGGTATGTAGGTAGGCAGGTTGGTAGGTAGGTAGGTAGGCAGGTAGGTAGATGGGTAGGCAGGTAGGTAGGTAGGTAGGCAGGTAGGTAGGTAGGTAGGCAGGTAGGTTGGTAGGTAGGTTGGTAGGTAGGTTGGTAGGCAAGGTAGGTAGGTAGGTAGGTAGGTAGGTAGGTAGGTAGGTAGGTAGGTAGGTAGGTAAGTGGGTCGGTAGGGGTAGGTAGGTCGGGAGGTAGGTAGGTAGGTAGGTAGGTAGGTAAGTAGGTAAGTAGGTAGGCAGATAGATAGATGTCTGCCTGTCTGTCGCTCTCCCGACCTGCACTAACGCGAAGTTGTGTTTGGCAATGTACTTCATCGCCTCCTTCTGCGACTCATCCAACTCACAGTCCACTCGCAGCGTCTCCATCGCCTGTGACCATAGATAGATAGATAGATAGATAGATAGATAGATAGATAGATAGATAGATAGATAGATAGATAGATAGATAGATAGATAGATAGATAGATAGATAGATAGATAGATAGATAGGTAGACAGACAGACAGAGAGACAGACAGACAGACAGACAGACAGACAGCAAGATAGATAGGTAGGTAAATGGGTAGATAGATGGATAGATAGGCAGGTAGGTAGGTAGGTAGGTAGGTAGGTAGGAGGTAGGTAGGTAGGTAGGTAGGTAGGTAGGTAGGTAGGTAGGTAGGTAGGTAGGTAGATAGATAGATAGATAGATAGATAGATAGATAGATAGATAGATAGATAGATAGATAGATAGATAGATAGATAGATAGATAGATAGATAGGTAGATAGGTAGGTAGGTAGGCAGGTAGATAGGCAGGTAGCTAGCTAGGTAGATAGATAGATAGATAGATAGATAGATAGATAGATAGATAGATAGATAGATAGATAGATAGATAGATAGATGAATGATAGATGAGATATCGACTAATGTCAGAAAAAGGAGCTTCTGATTTCGTCAACCAAGGAAGTCTGTGGGT
>WBZZ01002910.1:100000-102155 GCA_019918135.1 Paulinella micropora
AGGACTAGCACATGCGCGCCTGCAATATATACGTATGTATGTACGTATGTACGTACGTACGTATGTATGTATGTATGTATGTATGTATGTATGTATGTATGTACGTATGTATGGATGTATGTATGTATGGATGGATGGATGTATGTACGTATGTATGTACGTATGTATGTACGTATGTATGTTCGTATGTATGTACGTATGTATGTTATGTATGGAATGTATGTCATGTATGTATGTCATGTATGTATGTTATGTATGTATGTTATGTATGTTATGTATGTATGTTATGTATGTATGTTATGTATGTATGTTATGCTATGTATGTTATGCTATGCTATGTATGTATGTATGTATGTATGTATGTATGTATGTTATGTATGTATGTATGTATGTATGTATGCATGCATGCATGCATGCATGCATGCATGCATGAATGCATGTATGTATGTATGTATGTATGTATGTGTGTGTATGGTATGTATGTATGCATGTATGCATGTATACATGTATGCATGTATGTTATATATGTATGTATGTATGTATGTATGTATGTATGTATGTATGTATGTATGTATATATGTATGTATATGTGTATGTACATGTGTATTCACATATGTATCTATGTATGTATGTATGTATGTATGTGTATGTATGTATGTATGTATATATGTTTCTATGTATGTATGTATGTATGTATGTATGTATGTATGTATGTATGTATGTATGTATGTATGTATATGTACGTATGTATGTATGTATATATGTATGTATCAAAGACGTAATTCATGTTACATATGTATGTATAACATATACCTGCAGTGTCTATCTTGAGCAATTGTTTGACGAAGCTGCTGACTTCGACATACAGCTGCTGCAGGCGCTGTTGACGCTCTTCCTCGGTGAGTTGCTCCTCATCCTCCTCCTCCTCCTCCTCCTGCTCCTCCTGCTCCTCCTCCTCCCCAGCTTCGTTCTCAGACTGCAATCGCTGCTCCTCTTGCTCCTGCATAAGAATATATTATTGTATGTATGCATGTATATTGTTCATTCACAAATGGATAGAGGGAACACATTAACAGAAAGGCTTTTTGAAAAAACCAAGCTATAAAATAAGACACAAACACAACCGCACATAAAGAAAACCTGTTTGGAAGCTTCTGAAGCATTGTCGTTACTGATTTCTGCTTTGCTGCTGCTGCTGCTGCTGCTGCTGCTTTTTCTCTCACCGCTGGCGACCAGAGGGACATGCGCGCGCCTGCGCGGTCCGGGCCTTGCTCTGCCCAGGCGGCGCAGACGTATTCGTTCGCGACGTTGTTCTTGCTTCGCCGCGTCCTCGTCCTCGTCACTGCCTTCTGCCGGGGAGTCGCTGTCCGTGCCCTCATGCACCTCTTCCACCTCCTGCCCCTGTGCCTCTTCCGCGGCCTCGTGTACTAAGCCGAACCCGGTCTTGAGCAGCCAACATAAGGCCTGCCATAACACAACATAAACTTGCATAACATCACATGGCATAACATAACATAACATTACATGAAGACATAACATAACGTAACATAAATGACTAGACACCTTGTCGGGGTGAAGAAACTCAGACTGGTCGCAGACCAAGTCCCTCAAGCGCTGTGCCGCCAACGGCTCCGTCACGTTCTTCATCTCCTCTGTCAGCTTCCGCACCAGTTGGCGCACGAGCTTGGCACACGGGATTGTGCTGTGCGGTTGAGGTGGCTTGGACCCGGCCGGAGGATTCGTTTGGTGCGCGAGCAGAGCGAGCAGCATGTCGGAGTTCACAGTAGAGGCGTTTTCGACCCAGCGACCAACAGCCAGCTTAACCGCCTGAGATGCACATGAGGAACAAAATCACAAGTGTGTGTACGTGTATTAAGAAAAAGAAAAAAAAAAAAAAAAAAAAAAAAAAAAAAAAAAAAAAAAAAAAAAAAAAAAAAAAAAAAAGAGAGAGAGAGAGAGGAGGGGGGGGAGAGGATAGGAGGGGGAGATAGGAGGGGGGGGAGGGGGGGGGGGGAGAGGGGGGGGGGGGGGGGGGGGGGGGGGGGGGGGGAGGAGGGGGGGGGGGGGGGGGGGGGGGGGGGGGGGGGGGGGGGAGGGGGGGGGGGGGGGGGAGAGAGGGGGAGGAGGGGGGGGGGGGGGAGAGGGGAGGAGGGGG